>CANYCX011564127.1:0-23433 GCA_948193385.1 Breynia disticha f. nivosa | reverse complement strand
CCCCTTTTGTTTGTTTACATGTTGTGCAGGTTTAGCAGGATGGCCGCGAGGAGGATTCGAGCACGTACTTAGCAAACTTGGATTGAAAAGATGTTTTAAAGAACTGAGTTTATTTGTTCTATTTCACATAAGTTGATTGTACACTTTAATGCCTCTTTTCTATATCCATGTTTGTATTGAAAATGATTGGAAAGATTGGATAAATGATTTTACATTTTGAGATTTGAAATTAAAATCGGGAATGGTTTTGAATATTTGGAAAATAATGGTTTTAATTTTGAGTCTCACATAATCGCATAATATAAACATTATTCAATCTTATGTCATAAAAACCACAACATAATCATGTTATCATATTGCCTACCAAGTCTTGGATTTATTAAAAATCCCCATATAAAATCATAACTATTTCAACATTGGCTTATCTTAGTCAATTTCATTTACATACTAAATCAAGGTTCTATAATTTCATACTATTCAATTACTCAAAATTATAGCATAGGATGTGTAGAACACTTAACATCACCAATTTCTTTCAGCACACAAACAAACACAATTTCATACCAAATTCATCAAAATCACATAAATTAACCCATTCAAAGGCAACCTTGCTATGTTAAGCGTCAAAGTGCATTTACCTCGGACTCCGCGAAATCAGCAATAAACACAACTTGAATCCAAGCTTCATAATTAACATCCTATCAATTAGATTCCACACGATTCATTAACTTAACATTCCAATATATATATATTTACCAAATTAGACTTAATTGCCTAGACCCTTCTTAACCTAAAATCTTTAAATTCACAATAATTAATTAGATTCTTTTACCTTAATACGCTTCCAAATTTCTTATTCCCTCGTTCCATTTTGTATCTCTTTTATCAATTTTACAAATGTGCATCATATATATTATCCCTAACTCAATTTTTCATGAATCGCGTTCATGTGAATTAACCTAATAAAATCACAAATTAACGTTGTACCTTATATTAAATTTAAAACCCATTTCAAAAACTAATAACAATGATATTAATTAAATCCCACGGTAGCATAACTAAATTTAGATTAATTTTAAGGATTTAAATTCCATTATGACCATTCCCCTAGAAAAACAACTTAGATAGCCTCCTCTTAATTTTACAATATTCCCTAAACATTAAATTCTCAAATCACGACATTTCACTCCCCTTCCAACCAATCTTAATTAAATCAGCATTTCAAATCTTACACCACATACCCAACAATTCCCACATTATGGTAATTAAAATATTATTGTAATTTCAACAAAATACCAATTTCTAAAAACCCCCACCTATTCGCAACAACACCTCGACATAGTGTCCTCCTCCAATCACACTGACAGCCCCTTTTTTGGTCCTCAAATCCACAAAAATCTGCAATTCAAACTAACTCAATACAACACATTACATTTAAATCTCAATGCGACTAAAGTTGGAATTTTTCCTCACAAGACCCACCTAATTTATTCGAAAAGAACAACGACAACAGTGCTAGGCGTGGTGGCAGCTGTGAACAGCTGTGGGGTGGCACGACTTGCATGTGGCCGTGCGCAGCGCTTTAGTGGCCGGTACTGTATGCAGTGGCCAGAAGGGAAGGTCGTGCGACATGCATGAAGAGGCTCGGCTGGAGGGTGTGTCGGCTGCTTGGGAGGAGGAAAGAAGAAGAGAGGGTGTCATCGGTGAGGGTGGAACAAGAAAGGAGATGGCACATGGTGGAGAGGAAAAAGGAGCTGCCGAGAAGAGAGAGAGCCGGCTGGAGGAGGGCAGCGTGGAGAGAGAGCTGGGCGGAGATGAGGTGACGGAGAAAGGGAGATCGTATGAGGGAGGGAGAGATGATTTGGAAAGAGAGAGGGAGAGATGAGATCGTGAGAGAGGGGTCTTCACTAGGAAAAAATGAGAGGGAGAGTGAATGTAGGGTTTTGAGTCTGTGTGAGGGTTATTTTTTGGGTTAGAATACTTGTGGGCATTATCTAAAATACCCCTGTCAATATACTCTTGTTACTTGTTACCCAATTGTCTTCCCTCCTCAAATTTTTGTAACCTTTTTATCGCATGATAACTCGTGTACATATTTATTTTACTTAGATCTATTTTCAATTAATATTGAATTCATGTTTGCATCATTTTAAACTTTAATTCAATTTAATTTGTATCCCTCCTCCTATTATTTTTTTTTCACCTTATGTCTTTTTCTTCACCATTTCTTAAACGTAGGTATATATGAAAAATTGTATATTCATTGATTTAATTTAAATTAAAAATTTTCTTTAATTTAAATAAATCCTCTTATGGAAAAATTTGATTTTCCTTCAATATTCCTGATCTAAATTTTAAATTTTAATCTTTTAAAATTTTCAGAGCGTTACATGGTTGGTATTGAATTGGTATGAATGAAAAATGTTAATTTGCATTCTATTGTGTTGATTTGGGGTATGCCCCTTGTCTTTTGTGTGGTTAAGTAAATGGATTAATTTGTATTTTGTATAAGATGATATGTTTTAATGAATTGTGATTGTGTTATGGATTGATATTGATCGATGATTGATAGATGCAGTGTTGTTAATAAGGAATGTATGTAACTAAACTGGTTGGTTGATTTATTTGCTTGCTTGTATGGGTGACGAATAATTGAAATGTTATCATTGATGAAGTAGGAAATAAATCATATGAAAAAAAAATGAAGTTTGAGATGACTTTATGATTTGAGTGTTGTGATTTGATGTTATATTTGTGGGTTGTGACATGTGGTTAGAGTATGATGGTATGATAGAATGAACTATTAATGTGTAAATGAGAAAATGTGGGCTTAGTTGTGAAAGTGTTTAAAATATATGATACGGAATAAGAGTTTCTATATTGTTTGGTTAATGGGATTGGTTATGTGTTATGAGGGATACATGTTGTGTTGTTGGTTTGAAAGATATGTTTAGTTATTTTCAGATTGTGATATAATCTGGGAAATTTATTGCAGTGTTTTAATAAGTCTGAATGATATGAGTTGTTATTCTTGGTGAGGTATAGATTTCTAAAGATAAAGAATTCAAAAGCTAAAGTAAATTTTTAAGAGACTGAACTATGATTAGGGTGTGTCAAAGCAACGATAACAAATACTAAACTATTGGTGTGCAAGTAATTAAATGTAGAATTAATTATGAAAGTAATAAGTATATACGATACATGAATGTGCCTAAAACTGTTCGGTTGATGCACTAATGAAATTCTAATTATTGTCTTGAAAAACATATTTGTTATTTACGGTTTATGTGAAACCATGCAATGGAAATTGCTTGCAGTGTTTATAATGTAAATATTATGAATTGGTGTGTTTGGAGTATGAAATGTTGAACATAAAAATGACGGTTGATTGTTGTAAATAGAACTTGTGATTGGTTGGAAATTACTAGCACGTGATTCGTGCCTTTTGAGTTGTGATTAAAAATTACAAAATGATGAGTGATTTATGTGATAGTGCCAAACCATACAAACGTGTTAATTGACACTGAATATATACAAAACATGATTAATGGGAATTAATATGACCCGGTATTGATTATGCATATTTTACGTGTCATCCAACACGAAAGTCGTGTCTTAACACGACCCATATTTTGTGATTTATAAATAATATGTTGAGACAAGAAAATTAAGAGCTAGAGTAAGTTAATAAAGGTGCCTTTTATTTCATAAAGTACCTAAGCTTTAAAATGCGAGCACTTATGGATTGGTGCATGTGCCTTGGGTGCTAAATGTTAATTGACAAAATGCTTGTTATGAGATGGGAGAAACGTAATGTAAAGATAAGAAAGTTTTGTGTGACATGAGGAAGGGATACAAAAGTGGAAATTTTTGAAAATCGGTGATCCTATTGAGAACAGTGATTGAAAATGGGGTAAAGTAATAGTACGAATGTGAGAGAACACACAGTATTTATGATTTGAGAATACCAAGAACATTATTGGGGAAAAAAATAAGACCAAGTAAATTGGGAGATAATGGTAGAAACACAATTGAATGAAAATGAACAATTGAGTTTCAAAAGTTGGAGTGTAAATCATTTGAGGTTTTCTATTGCTCGCCTCACCTTTTGAAGGTAACGTCAGAACTACATATTCTTTAAAGAAGCATTTCTTTGGCTTCTTGCGCATTTTCTTGACTAAGGTAGGACATTTCTCTGAAAATGTTTTCTCCATATTTTTTTTCTTTAGCGCGCAATCCTTTGCTTGATTTACCTACCTTGGGTTGGCATTACTCGATAGATGCGAGGAATCAAGCATGGAGATAATTATGAAAGTTGAATAAAGGGATTCTTGGAGAAAGGGAACTATGGATTCAAGGAGAGAAGTATATTCGAATGCGGTAGAAGTATTTGAGAGTTATTTTAAGAGGATCGAGTTACCTAAAGGAAAGTTTCACTAGCATCGGGTTAGTGTAAACAGTAGAGGAGCTAATTGAGACATCTATCATCCTAGAACTTATGTAAGGATACTCATGAGAGGATGATGCTTAAAATAATACGAGCTTAACAAAATTTTGGGGACGAAATTTCTTGAAGGAGGGGAGAGTTGTAACGCCCCAAAAATTTCATAAATTAAAAATTTTAAAATTTAAATTTAAATTAATTAAAAGAAGATAGTATTATAAGAAATAAAATTTTTGCACAAAGGGAGTTATTTAATTTATAAAGAAGCACAATTTAATTTAATAAAGATTATTGTATATAGATTATTTAACTTTAGTATATGTTAATTTAAATTATTAAAATAAATATTAAATAAAAATAAATATACGAGTTTCGTTATAAATTAATTACGATATTAAGATTGAGAAGAAGAGGTAATTGGGCATAGAGTAAATAAAATAATTGGGTAAGGGCATTTTGGACAATACCCTTAACCCTAAAAATCCCCCACAAATAACCCTAAATCTATTCTTCTTCCTCTCAAACCACATACCAGTCGCCCCCCCCACACTTCTCATATCTCTCTCTCGATCTCCATCTTCTTTCTCTCTCTCGATCCTCTTCGATCAGCTCTCTCTCGACATCTCTCTCTCCCCGACACCTCTCTCCCTTTGCCAGCCGGTGCATGCCGCCTGTCGTCACTCTCCTCAACCTACCACCGCCTCCACTCTTCTCTTTTCCTCCACTGTCGCAAGCCTTCAGCCACCACTATCTCTCTCTCTCGCGTCTCCTGCTTCCCCTCTATCGTGCATCTCTCTCCACTGCGCCTCTCCTTTCTCCTCAACGCGTTGTGCCGCGCTGCACGTTTGCCACCACTATCACGGCCGCCACCAACTCCAGTAGTGCCTCCCCGCAGCCGAGGAGCTGCAGTCGTGTCCCTCTTTCCATTTTACAAAATAGAAAATTAAGGGTAAAATAAGGTGGGTTTAAATGTAAAACCCTAATTTTGGTTGCGAATAGGATTGAGAGTTCATATTTTAGTGTGGGGTTAATTCAATTTTTGGCAGGATTATGATGGCTCGAATGAAGGGAAGGAGCTAGTTGAAATGGAGACGACATTTTTTTAGGTGGATTTGTGAAAAATTGTATATTTTGGTGATAATGGATTGAGTTGGAAAAATGCAACTGATTTAGGGATTGGCTTAGAGAAGAAAATTTAATGTAATGGAGATTTTTATTGTTGGAGATATTATATATTAAGACGAGGCTATGGCCCTTTTTTGGTTAAACTCATGGTGGAATGTAAATGTGTTAAGATTAAACTATTAAATTGATATCGTTATTAAGTTGTGAAAGGAGATTGAAATTCATTGAAATTGTAAAGATTTAATTATAATTTATCGTTTGCTTGTGTGTATATGTATGTGAAGCTCATTTTTCAAATCTTTTTAACCTGATAAACAATATTCTTTGATAATAGTAATAATATCAGAGTGAAATCAGAGGAACATAAGAGGAGAGAGAAAATGAAATAAACATTTCATTAAACAAACTCGGGCCCAAAACATCAGTCACATAAAGGATTTATAGTGGAAACAGTGAAAGAAGTTTGAAAACATTCAAACTCAAAAGAGAAACATATATACAAAATGTACAATAAGTACAATCGCAAAATTTCAAAACTGGAAGCACTAAAAAACATATGGATGGAAACCTCTGACAACCTCTAACTCTAGTAGTAGATCACGGCAGCTCTGATCCAGTAGTAGCTATCTGCGTCCTGCGCATCATTTAGACACATAAACAAAGGTGAGTATATTTTACAATACTCAGTAAGTATCTCACACAATAATTGATTCGTATAGGTTAAATGAGCGCAGGGACAATCAATATCCCAACTCGAGATATGATTCTCCTCTATCCTAATCAAACAACTCAATCATACCATAAAATCTCTATCTATCATCTCACAAAGCTCATTTCTACACAATACTCAACATATCAAACGTCAATCTCAAATAAACAACCATACTCATATCAAGTATTTGTATATACTCAATTTCATTCATCAATAAGCAAATATCAGTGCAACCAGTATTCATAAGAACAATAAACAACATAATAAACATACACTGATAATAATCATCTCGTAGAAGCATTCATTCATCAGAAACACGAATCAAACATGCTATAAATGAATGTCAGTCGCAATGTGCATATGAATGTTATGCAATTATGCAATCAAATGCAAATGCTGCCCTGAGGTCTTCTTTTAACTTTTCTTTTTCTTTTTCTTTTCTTTTGTTTTCATTTCATTTTTCCCTCGGTCCCAGACCGGCATTGTACCTAGTACGACATCGAGATCTCTCTCGAAATCATTAGTCCCAAACCGGCATCGAGCTCTCGCCTAGAATCATCAGGCCCTGTTTGTATCTCATATCTGTGTCACACAATAATGCAACACAATGAATGATCAATGCATTCAGATAAAAAAATCTCAAATCATGTATGCTCAACATGCTCAATAAGCAATCATATGCTTTCTCATATCCGAATGTCACATATGAAATCAATCAACGCATTCAGAGCATGTAAACCAATCATATATCAACCAAATGTCAATATAGTAAACAGAGCATACCAAACTCAATCAAATAGAGTTCATAGAAACAATCAGGCAAGTTTAATAAATGTTCCAACAATCTCATAATCAAAGCATCATAATGTTCCAAGAACATAACATGCATATTACATAAGCAATTAAGCTTATACATCATCAATCGATAATTAACCATACGAATATGATCCAAACATAGGTTAAGACCATATCACAATTAAGACCATATCAAGATCAATCCATAAACTTCATTTTTCAGATTCTCATGTTCAATATGATGTATAAAAAATCAATCATAAAGAACATCAACCATATGTCAACTAGACATAAACATCCATTATTTCATTCATAAACCAAACAATCATATCAATCATGAACCAATTATACATCAAACAATCACATTCATTATGGTTCATCTAAAACCTAGCAAACTCAACATCTCATTATAGGTTGGTTCTATTTAAATAGAAAATGCCTAAAACAAAGTACGAATCAATATGTAAGCGTAAGAACACTTACCTCTAAGCAAAGCAATATCAACAAGCAAACACAGCTCAAAACCCACTCCAAAACCGTCAAGATCCTCCTATATGTCATTCATAGCATACAAGGAATTAACTAAGCATTCACACATTCATTCATGAATCAAAACAAGTATTATCAACTTTACGTCTACCATTTTCATCCTTTCCTCATAACTTAACCATACTAAATTACATCCCATACAAGATTACCTCATCAAAACCACTTTCCATAATGTCATTTAAGTATTAATCATTCGCTAACATTTAATTCCATCATCAAAATCCATTCAAACATATAATTACTAAGGTTTCCATTTTCAGCAGTCGACCATTTGTAAACCTTAACTAAACCTTAGGTTTTCACTATTTTCCAACCACTTTCCTTCTTCAATTCCTTCCTAGCACATATATACATTCAATACAAGTCTTTTACACTTTGTTCTATCATTTCCAGCAACCAAAACCTTATACAACTTAGCAAATAACAATCCTTAAGCTTTACATCAACCTTAAATAAACCATTCAAACCTTGCTACCATCTTACCTTAATCAACCTAGGATGATTGATGCATGAAATAAGAACCAAATCACTTCCCCTTGATCAAATCTCTGTTTTCTCAGCCTCCCCTGCTCTTATTTTTCTCTGAGAAGAAAGTTAGGCAAAGGTAAGTTTCTCCCGTTTCTCGATTGTTCGTTTTAAACATTTTTCAAGCAAAATCGGGATCCACGCGTGGTGGAATGTGAAGTACGCGTGTTTAACACGATTGCGCGTACTTACCATCCACTACGCGTACTTCCCTTTTTCAGCATTTCTCCAATTTTCTTCATTTATTTTGTGTCAACCTTATATCAACCATTAATCAACCTTTATATTTTGATGTTTAAACATTTATTTATCCTAATTTTACGACTAAAAATTCCCAGGATGTTATAATGTGTGTGTGTGTGTGTGTGTGTGTGTGTGTGTATATATCTATATATATATATATATATATATATATATATATATATATATATATATATATATATATACACACACATTATAACATCCTGGTAAATAAATGTTTATGTCTAGTCATAAAATTAGGATAAATATATATATATATATTTGTATACGTAGAGTGATAAGTGAGATGAAAGAGAAATAAGAAAAATTGGGACACTTAATATGAAATAATTTACTTAAGTAAATGGTGATTAATGGTGAATTCAGTGTGTGAATATCTTAGGAATCAAATCGGAATTTTGTTCGGTAACGTTGCTAGGAAAGCAAGCTTCGCGGATTTCTAGGTAAGTGCACTTTGACGCTTACCATAGCAAGTTTTGCCTTTGAATGGGTTAATTTATGTGATTTTGATGAATTTGGTGTGAGCTTGTGTTTGTTTGTGTGTTGAAAGAAATTGGTGATGGCAAGTGTTCTACACTTACTATGCTATATTTTTGAGTAATTAAATGGTATGAAAATATGGAACCTTGATTTAGTATGTAAATGAAATTGACTAAGATAAGCCAATGTTAAAATAGTTATGATTTAGTATGGAGGACTTTTAATAAATCCAAGAGTTGGTAGGTAATATGACAACATGATTATGTTGTGGTTTTTATGACATAAGATTGAATAATGTTTATATTATGCGATTATGAACATGATTTATGAAACATTTGAGAAGACTATATAATTGAATTCGTAAGTAAATTTTAATGCTTACTATAATGAGTTTTGGTCTTTGTATGGTTTAATTTATGTGATGTTGATGGAATTGACATGAGTTGTGTTGTTGTTTATGTGTTGGATGAAATTGGTGTTAGTAAGTGCATTTGCCACTTACTTTAGTGTGTTGTTGTGTATGAACGGTTGATTTTATGTAAGTGCCTTTGACACTTGCTTTTGGGAATGTTTGCTTCAATTTGGTTAATTATACGTTTTAAATACCATATTTGATTGTGTGATAATGGAAATGTGATTTAAGAGAGAATGGTATGCTTGTATGAGGCTTGTGTGTGTGGAACCTTGAAGGTTGTTTGAATGATGATTAATATGTGTTAAGTGTGTGATAATTGTATGGTTATACACTTGAGAATTTATATGCTATGATTTATGAGGCGTAATGCACATGGTAAAATGATTTATATATAAATATGAATAGATGTTTAAACGAGCTTTTGTATGTTGATTTTTAGATGTGGTGCTACCTTGGTTGTTATGTAATGAGGGAAAGTGGTTTGAAAATGAATCGTGAAATAATCAAAATTATGTGGAATTGGTTAATATCATGTTCTTGTGCATTTTTGTTGGATGATGACATTATGTTGGTGAGGTTTAATGAAATGTGTTACATTTCATACATGCATGTCATATATATACATGTAATAGGAATAATTGTGTGTTCATTAAGGGGTATTGTCAATCGAGCGAAAGCTCAAATAATGGGTATTGCCAATCGAGCAAAAGCTCAAATAAGAGGTATTGCCAATCAAGCAAAAGCTCAAATAAGGGGTATTGCCAATCAAGCAAAAGCTCAAATAAGAATATTTTCCAATGAGCAAAAGCTAAAAAATAAGGGGTATTGTCAACTATGAGAGTTAAATCTCTCATGTGCATGTTAAACGAATTGAGTCCTCGGGGCATGCATTGTGTTTGCATAAGCATAAACATGATTTCATTCATTCCTTGTATTCATGGCTAAATTTCGAATGCTATTGTGGGATATTGAGTTTGTGGATAAATGTAAGATTAATGATGGGTATATATATATATGTGTGTGTGTGTGTAAATGATGATTGGATGCTTGCGTTGTTGGTTATGAATGTGGATATAATCTTGATTAAGTGGTTTGATGTTGTGAAGTAAGTGAATAAATGGGGAATTAAGACTGGAATATGCCATAGTTTGTGAATGATGTGAAATGTTGAGGCTTTGGGTGGTTGGATTTGATCTTGATAAAGTATGTATGATTTCATATGTGTGTTGAATTTTTGAGATTAAAGGTAAAGTGTTGTTTATGTTCTTGAAGAAAAATGTGTATGTGATATTGTGGTTGAAGGTGGAATTGGATTTAAGGGTAAATTGGAAATGGCATGATGGTTTAATGAATACATGTTTGTTGTGTTGTGTGCTAGGTTGATTAATTAAGGATGTTGTGGGTGGTTTTAAGATGTGTAAAATGATTGATTAAGAGTCTAAAAAGATTGGTTTGAGATTCCTTGAGGTTGCATGAAATGGTTAAGTCTCGGAGAGAATTAAAAGAATGGACAGAATGGTTCTGAGTGGTCTTAACGTACGTTAATGTTCATATTAAAGTATGTTAAGATATGGTAAAGTATGTTACCAAATGTATAACCTATTTTATTCATTGGTGATATTCTGTGAAGATTCTGAAGAATAACGTACGTTAGTGGCTGTATAAACCTACGTTAATTTGGTGCAGAATGCTGTTTTTAGCCCAAATAAAATACTAATGTATACCTAAAGTATCCCAACGATTTCGGATGATTTCCTTAGCAAATAAACACTTAAAATGATTGTTGTGGCATGGCTATGGTGATCCATTAAGGGACTTAGGTGCGAATACGGCTTAGTACTCCATTCGTACTCCCATGTTGACCGAAGGTTCCCCTGCACCCCAGCATAATAACACTGAGGGGTCGCTTACTGAGTATTAAGCTCCTAGGGTTTTGGTTATACTGTGTTATATGCTTGTACAACTTTAACATTTGTGAGAATTTCAAACATGGAATGTAAACGTTTCCATTTGGTTCCTCATTTTGAAATACATTGTGTATGGCCAATCTTGGTAGGTATTTTGATGTTTGTAAAACTATGCTTTCATTTCTCTCTCCTATAACTTATGTTTTACAAAGAAAAAAAATAGAGTGCGAATTTCAACATTTATTCAAAAATGAGTTTCAGATTTTGGCTTCATAGTGCTGGCTGGAAAACAACACGATCATGCTAAAAAACAACACAAATGTGCTTAAAATGGTGGCCACGATCGTGCCAAGTTTGGCATGGGGCGTGTCAAGGTGCTGAGTGTCCCAAAACACTGAAAAACAGAGTAACATGTGTAAAATAGAAAATGGCACAAGGTGTGCTGGGCATGGCACTGTCATGTTGAGTCTTTTCAGTATATAAACACGTCATTTCGAGCCCTAAACATTCATATAAGTAAGAAAAGGCTCAGAGGAAAACGAGAGAGGCTCGGGGAAGAGAGAAAAGAGAAAAGGATCTAGAAATCAGGTATTATATATCGAATTGATCGTAGAATCGAGTAGAGAATTATCTAGTATAGTTAGAACGTAAATTTCCGAAGCTAATAGCAATTATTTACGAAGTTTCCATATATATGACTTTGAGAAAAGTTAGTTTTAAGTAAGAATAGTTATCGATTAATGTTATAGGGGGTTAATAGGATTGAATAAGAACATGCATATGGATATATATATATATATATATATATATATATATATATATATTGTGAATTGAATTTTATAGTAAGATTCATATATGTTATTATAGGATGACAAAGCAGCAGAGCTGGATAGGACATGAGTACCCATCAGTCTGAGTATTTGAGATGACAGATGAGTAGTCTAACACATTATTTGGTTAAATTAAAATATGATTAGAATTTATTATACAATGCGAATATGACAGAATTGCAAATGATTGCAAATTTATGAATATGAATTTGAAATGAAATGGTGATATGTGCATATGAATGAGATTGATACAATATGATGACATATGTGAAAGTAAATTGTATATACGATTGAAATGAAACAGGTACATACTAAAAGGAAATAGAAACAGGTAAGTTATGATATGTTATAGTTATACATGTATATGATTGAATTATAAATAGGAAATATATTTTACAGCTATACAGGTATACAATATGGTACTGGTGAGGTGATTCGATACGATATGACAGATGATGATATATTATACGATATAGTAATGGTGAGGTGATTGATATGATATGATTGGTAATGATATGTTATATGATATAGTATTGGTGCGGTGATGAGATTGGTGATTATTATGGTTGATCATTGGAGACGGATGGGAGATGGAAGAAAAAATAGAAGGGAGACAGGAGATTATACAGGACACAATTATAGTTGTTTATACTACTTGCTTTTAGAGTTATTATCTTTAAAATATATGATTACATACATAACAGATATATGATAATTTACAAACCAAATGAATTACAATTCTTGAATTGAGATAATATGATTAAAATGAATACAGTTCTTTATTAAATTATTGATTATTCACTAAGCCCGTAACTCACGCAACTACGATTTTTAATTTCAGGACCTGATAGTGAGCAGGGTTAGCTTTCTAGATTATTCAGGTGGGTCAGTTGCTACTCCTACACTTTCTCTCTCTTCACTAGACACCAGATAGGAGCTATATTGATAGACATCTGCATGTTGTGTGCATTTTGGATATGATTTGTATAGTTATGTTTGATGTTAGGTTTGTTGAGATGATTGTTGATATGTGGTTGAATTTTGGTTGATATGTATATATATATATATAAGTTCTAATGTTGCTTGATGAAATGGTATAAATTATAGAGTAAGGATGATCTTAAATATATGTGAAAAGTGATATAATTGATAATGATTGATATAACTGATATAGTATGAGAAATGTACAAGTATAAGATGCAATGAACAGGTTGATTACAGGTTCCAGTGAGTCAACACGGGCTGTGCTTAAATGACATGTTGGTTGTGTTGAATGAACATAGGTCGTGCTAAATTAACACGAGATTACCATGGGAGTGTTGATCAACACGAGCCGTGCTCATATGAACTGCAGGCAACACGGGTCGTGCTCATGCACTGTTTTACCCGTGCTACTCAATTAAGTTTTCTATTTCACTATTAAATCAACCAATTATATTTATTAATAGATAAGATTGATTATATGAAAAGATAGTTGAAAATTTTTGAATATACGTATTTAATTGATTAATGAATTATTTAATAATATGATTAAGAATGTAATAAGTATAGGATTTTTTTTAGTTATATTTCATATTAGGTTTATTGATATGGTTAATGATATTTGGTTGATTTTTGATTAATATATAAATATATATATGTTTTTGTTTTCTGAGATAGTGCAGGTTAAGGTGTATGAGGAAAATAATAAGTGCATGTAAACAATGGAACTGTTGATGAAGATTGATATATTTAATATGGCATGAGAAAGGTACAAGTACTAGGTTGATATCAAGTTGATTTCATGATGCAGTAAGTCAACACAGGCCATGCTTTAATGACATAAAGGTCGTGTTGAATGAACAAGGGGCGTGTTGTATCAACACAAGATTATGCCCATGGTAGTGTTGATCAACACGAGTCGTACTCATATGAACTGCAGGCAACACGGGCCGTGCTCATGCATTGTTTTGCTCATGCTACTCAATTAAGTTTTCCATTTATTGTAAATCAACCAATGATATTTTATTAATATATGAGAATGAGAATATAGAGTGATAAAAAGGAAAATTTTTTAAAATGAATGATTTAATTAATTTATGATAAAGTTAATAATATGATTAAGGATGTAATACGCATAGGGCATTTTATTTTGGTATTAGAGCATGGATATGATCTCTGGATTGTATATTGATGTGTGATTTGTGTTCTTTTGTATATGCATTGTGTGAAATGTGTGCTTATTATTCTTATTTGGTTTTATATATATGTCGCAGCCTAGGCAGTCTACTGAGAAAGAGGGAGCAGCAAACCCTAAAGAGAGATACTGTTTAGATGTCTTATGCAGGATCTAGACACAAGACATATGATCTTAATCATCCATATTACGTTCCAGCATATCCTTATCCACCGCCACCTTATTATTCTATCTATAGGTAGCACATTTGACTGATTACCATATTAGAGCCAGAAACTTTGAAGAATTGAAGAAGTTGGGAGCTGTAGAGTTTAGGGGTACCATAGATCCATGAGTGGCAATGGAGTGGTTAGATCAGATTATCAGAGTCTTTGAGATGATGTAGGCTACAGCTAGAGACAGTTTATAGTTTGTTATATCTTTGTTATAGGGTGACACGTACGAGTGGTGGAAGACGACTCCCCATTCTTTGGTGTTTCCACGAGTTTTATCATGGGAAAATTTTTCACAGGAGTTTAGAAAGAAGTATTTATCAAAAGTATGTTGTGATGTGAAACGGAAGGAGTTCTTAGCTCTGAAGTAGGGGAAAATGACTATAGCTGAATACGATTTACAGTTTATCCAGCTATCATATTTTACTGTGAGTTATATTTCTATTGATCGGGATAAATGCAGGTTGTTTGAGGATGGTTTGAATAAGAAAATTTGAAAACAAATCCCAAAGCCAAAAACAAG
Source organism: Breynia disticha f. nivosa (assembly GCA_948193385.1). NCBI lineage: Eukaryota > Viridiplantae > Streptophyta > Magnoliopsida > Malpighiales > Phyllanthaceae > Breynia > Breynia disticha. Next base: position 8,479 of record CANYCX011564127.1, on the reverse strand, counting down.
TGAGTATACAGTATTGAGAGATGCAGCGATTAGGGCTGAAGAACTTCTTAAAGTTAAAGATGACGATGAAGAGAAAGAAGGTAAACAAAAGAGGGTAGTAGTTCCTAGAGATTCTAGTAGACTGGGAAAAAGGACTGAGTTTACCCCTACTCGTATCGGATAACGAGGAATTACTGTAGGCCTATCACAACCATTTTCTTATTAAAATTATTGCACTAGAGGATCTGGATGGGGACAACAGGGTAGCTCAGCGACAATGTCAAGATCTACTAGACTTCCATACCCACATTGTTAGGATTCATTTTGGTGAGTGTATACTATTAACAGATTCTTGTTATGAGTGTCGTCAATACGGATATTTTACTAGCGATTGCCCTGTCAGGAGAGATAGTGTTGGAGCAAAGAGAAATACATCTCAGGCACAGTCAATAGTGCACAGTAGTGATTCGAGACTGTGAGTGGTAGTCATGGGCGAGGTAGAGGAGTTGCTTCTACTTCAGCATTTAGCTAAGGCAGAGGAGCATGTGGTACTCAGACTTAGGGACATGCTAGAGTTTTTTTGATGTCCAGATATGATGCAGTGGACGCTCCTAAGGTTATCATAAGTGAGTTGCATTTATTTGGTGTTTTTTCTTACGCATTGATAGATCCTGAATCTACACATGCATGTAATAAAAGTGAAACTTGAGACATTGACCTATAGCCTAGGAGTCCATACTCTTTTAGGCAAAATGATGTGGGTACATACTATCTACAAAAATTGTATATTACATATACAAAACACAGAATTTATAGTTGATTTGATACTACTAGATAGGTATGGATTGCTTAGCTCATCATTGAGCTAAAGTGGATTTTTATACTAAAGAAGTAATAATTAAATCTAAAGAACATAACAAAGTCATATTTTGTAAAAATAGGAAGATTGTGCCTAGTTGTCTAAAATCAGCTATTCAAACCTTTAAGTTAATTCGAGACGGATGTGAAGCTCAATTGGCTCATATAGTTGACAGAACAACAACATATGAAAATGTTAAAACAATACCAATAGTAGATCAGTTTCTAACGTATTTTTGGAGGACCTCTCAGGATTAACTCCTGATAGAGAGATGAAGTTTACTATTGAGTTGAATCCTGGTACGACACCCATACCTATACAGTCGTACAAAATGGCACTGTCTAAATTATAAGAATTAAAGAAATAGTTACAAGAATTACTTGATAAGGGATTCATTCGACCTAATGTTTCATCTTGGGGAGCATCTGTATTATTTGTTAAAAAGAAGGATGGAACACTATGATTATGTATAGATTATAGTAAACTGAACCAAGTCACAGTGAAAAATAAATATCCCTTACCTAGTATAAATCATTTACTTGATCAATTGTAAGGAGCCATAGTATTTTCAAATATTGACTTAAGATCAGAATATCATCAATTAAAGATAGCACAGGAACATATTCAAAAGACTGCTTTTTGAACCCGGTATGGTCATTACAGGTTTTTAGTTATGCCATTTGGTTTAACTAATGCTACAGCAGCATTAATGGCACTGATGAACAATATAGTCCAGTCCATCCTTGATCATTTTATGATTGTCTTCACAGATGATATACTGATTTACTTAAGGAAAATTTAGGAACACAATGAACATTTGTGAACAATATTGCAAATACTACAAGAAAAGAAAATGTATGCAAAACTAAGCAAATGTGAGTCTTGGTTGGATCACATAGTTTTCTTGGACATGTGATATCTCGACATGGAATATCAATAGATCCAAAGAAGATTGAAACAATAGTGAATTGCAAACCTCCTAAGACAGTTACAGAGGTACGTGGTTTCCTGGGTTTGGCAGGATATTATCGTAGATTTGTATAGGGGTTCTCGATTATAGTTGCATCGTTGACATGACTACTGAGAAAGAATGTTTCTATCCAATGAAATAAACAATGTTAGCAAAATTTTGATGAGTTAAAATATCGATTGACCAGAGCTCCAATCTTTACGATTGCTTCAAGTATAGAAGGAATCATCATTTATAGTGATGCTTCATATAAAGGACTTGGATGCATATTGATGCAGAATGGGAAAGTGGTAGCATATGCCTCTAGACAAATCCAACCACATGAAGCCAATTATCCAGTATATGATTTAGAGCTTACAGTAGTAGTGTATGTTCTAAAGATCTGGAGACATTATCTATATGGTGATATATTTTAAAGTTTTATAGATCATAAAAGTCTGAAATACTTGATGAACTAGAAGGAATTTAACATGTGACAAAGAAGATGGTTAGATTTGTTGAAAGACAATGATTGCACAATTGAATATCATCCTGGAAAAATGAATTCGGTTTCCAATGCACACAGTAGAAAATCAAGTGTTGTTATACCTAACTTACAATTAACACGTATGACCGATTTGATAGCATTATGAAGCTCGAATAAAAAGTTAGAATTAACTGAGTCAGGAGTGTTAATAACAACAATAATGGTAAGAGCAATGTTTTTAAGAAAGAAACAAGTAGAACAAAAACAAGATGAAGAGTGCATAAGAATGATTGAATGATTAGTTAGGATATTGAGACCCCATTTTAGTTGGTTGATGAATTGTTGATGATTGGATCCAGAGTATGTGTACCGAATATTGAGGGGATTAATTAGACAGGAGATACTGGATGAAATGCATAATGATCCATATGCTATGCATCCAGAATGATAAAAATGTACAATAATCTGAAACAACATTACTGGTGGCCGAACATGAAAAAAGAAGTAGCATAATTTATATCTAGATGTCTTGTATGTTAAGACGTAAAGCTTTAGCCATTATGGATACCAGTCTAGAAGTGGGAATGTATAACTACGGATTTTGTGATAGGATTACTACGTACACAGTCAGGTAAAGATGCAGTTCGTGTGATTGTAGATAGACTGACCAAAGTTGCACATTTCTTACCGATTAAAATTGGAATCACTTTAGAACAGTTGGCAGAGTTGTATATAAAAGAGATAGTCTGATTACATGGTATTCCTATTTCCATAGTATCAGTTAGAGATCCCAGGTTTACTTTTAGATTTTTGCAGACATTACAGAGTGCGTTGGGTACAAAATTGAATTTCTATATGGCTTTCCATCCGTAGACTGATGGACAGACAGAGATGACTATATAAACACTAGAGGAGATGTTGAGATCTTATGTTTTGGAGTTTCAGGGCTCTTGGGATCGGTACATACCATTGATGGAATTTTCTTACAACAATCAAAATCATAGTAGCATTGGTATGGCACCGTATGAAGCTCTATATGGATAAAAATGTAAAAGTCCAATATGCTGGGATAGAGAAGGGGCAGAAATATTTGAAGGACCCAAACTGGTTTAAGATACAGTCAAAAAAGTTAAGCTAATCAAGAGTAAATTAAAAGCTACCTAGGATAGATAGAAGATTTATTATGATCAGCATAGAAGAGAAATGGAATATGAAGTCAGAGATAAGGTATTTTTGAAAGTTTCACCCTGGAAAGGAATAATGAGATTTCGAAATAAAGAAAAATTGAGTCCCATATACGTTGGACCATATGAGATTATAGAGCGAATTGGTCCTTTAGCCGACAGATTTGCTCTACATGCAGACTTAGCACAGATACACGATGTTTTCCATATGAGTGCTTAAGAGATATAGATTAGATCCTACCCATGTCATACCAGACTCAGAGGTACAAATTTTAGAAAATTTAAACAATACAATTCATAAGTATCTTTTATTGATGAAGTAATTGCATTTGCATATAAAAGCATATAGAAAACACGAGAATAAAGATAGATAATAAGTACAGAGGAAAAAAGTGAATTTCGAGCACAAAATTCTTTAAGGGGAAGATTTGTAACATTTTCATCCTTAAATCCTATTATTAAGTTAAATAACTAAAGTGAATAATACGATTCGACAATAATTAGTTAATTTAATTACAAGATGAAGTAAAATGTAAGTTAATTCGGAATATTGACTAAGTTATGAGTCATACGGATTAAGGATTTGATAGAATGAAGTTTGCACGTGAAATCGATGAGAAATGGCTGAACAGCACACTAGGTGTGTTATCAACACGTGGGCGTGTTGCCTGGCTAAATAAGAACACGATCAAGCTCAAAAATCAACAAGAACATGCTCTTAAAGATTAGCACGTTTGTGCTAAGGTTGGCACAGGGTGTGCCGAGGTGCTGAGTGTCCAAAAACATTAAAAAACTAAGTGACATGTGGAAAAATGATGTTGGCACAGGGCGTGCTGGGTATGGCACGGTTTTGCTGAGCCTTTTCAATATATATAAGCTTCATTTCGACTCAAAACAGTTACAAAAAAAGAGAGAATCTAGAGAAATTCGAAGGAGCTTTGGAGAAGGAGAGGAAAAGAGAAAAGTATCCAGAAAATAGGTATTATATATACAATTGATCGTAGAATCGAATTAGGAATTGATTGGTATAGTTAGAGTAGAAAATTTTGGAGATAACGGCGAATATTTACGAAGTTTTCATTTTTAAAGGTTATAGGAAAAAGAGTTTAAATGAAGAATTGTTAGCAATTAATGCTATAGGAAGTTAATAGGATCGAATAGGAGCATGCATATTGATATATATATTTTGTAAATTGAATTTTAGAGCAACATTTGTATATGTTATTATAGGACGACAGAGTAGGCGAGGTGGACAGGACACGAGTACCCGCCAGCTGATTTCTCAAGTAGAGAAGGAGTATACCTCAATTTCTATTCAGGATTGCATCTCATACAGGTCAATATCCTCTTCGTATGTTTCAGCCAATCATCAACCTTTGCTAGATCTGTAGTGCCCTTAAATACCTTAGCCCCCTGCTTTTGCACCTCTGTGAAATTCTTATCAATGTTCAGGTTTGATTTGCTCTCTGAACCTTTTTCGATTTATTTTTCTTTCTAACCCTGCTCTCTTATTATTTTCTGCATCATTTCCCAAAATGGTGCATACATAGGGTCGTATGGGGGAATAGGCATCGTAGGTGGTACTGTAGGCTGCTCTGGAGGTAGCGGGGCTACTGTGTTGACCCCTGTCCTCCAATAGAATTGCCAAACTCAGCAGTGTGATCAGGTGATATATCTCTAGGCTCCATCTATTTCAAAATAGTTTCAAGCATTTTAGATTTTTTCAAATCCACACACATGCGTCCCATTTTTTCAGTTGAGCATCATGTCGTGCTCACATCGTTTTCCAGATCATCTTCATCACAGTGGTGTGCTATTTAACACAAGGACGTGCTGAACTTCGAAAATGCCTATCTCATTTATGGTTTAAAGTATGTAAGCACACAACAGTTTATACCCTTGTTCCTTTAGTTCTATAGATCCTTTCCTTATCATTTTCATATAGAAAATACATCAACTTTAGCACATAGCTAATTAAGGTCAAATATGGTATATAAGTATAAATTATAACTACAACCATACAAATTACATTTCATGCACATAGCCTTCGTTAATCACACAGAATAACAATTTAGCACACAGCAATAACTTGATCACACAGATCATTAACCACAAAGGTTATCAATATCATATAGATATTCACATTCCAACATTATATTCATATAAATGAAAATATATGCAATGCCAATGCAATTTCACATAGAATGACCTGATTTTTGTTCACTATAGCACACAGTGGAATTCCTGTATAGCACACAGCAGAGGAACGACATATAGCCTGAGCACATAGCTCTGAGCATATAACTCATAAGTTCGGATAGCACACAGCAAATCCAGGACCGCACATAGCTCGCCCTTTTATTCACACAGAATCTTTTATGTCAATCAAATGCTTATATAATATGCATGAATGCATATCTAATAAGCATATTCATAGCGCACAGCTACCATACTCACACAGAGTATAATCATCCATATAGGATTCACTATACACACAGTCCATAACATGCTTTCCTAAATCAAATAAAAGGACATAGCAATATTGATAGAAAACATGTAAAACTTACATAGAATACAAGCACATAGCAACATATATGATCATAGGATCATAGCCCCTTTTTACGATTTAACGTAAAATCCATACCTGGACAATATCCTAAGTCGGCGTTGGGCTCTAACCTTGATCCAAATAATGTCGTACAGATCCTCCTCCTATACAACAACATCATAAGGTTGAATATACAAACTGAATTCAACCTTAACCAAGCTTAACCTCTTATTCACAAACCAAACTAGCCCCAACCATTCAATTATAGTCAAATTCATCCTCATTTACGTCCAAACACATGACCATATATCTTTCCTCATTTCCAGCAACTTTAAAATCTCATCATCACTCAAATCAATTCTGCTAACATTGTATTTCCACTTAGAAAGCATAAAGAAGCATTGAAACTTACCTTAGCCTTCTTTTCTACTTGATTTTTGCAGGTTTGAATTGTTCTTTCCTCCAAAACATTGCTAAAATGGAAATTAAGGTTTCAAAATTGTGTTGTTTGCTTGTTTTACTCTGTTTGCAAATGATTCAAGCTTCAGTCGATCAATTCTGTATATACACAGTCAACACGACCTGAACACGAGTTGTGCCATGTGGTCGTGTCGTATTTTTCTTAGCACGAGTTTCTGTTGAGTCATGCACGATCTCGTTCTACAATTAATTCAACATGGATCGTGTTGTTTTCCAGGTTATGAGCACGAGGTCGTGCTCGTCTGCACCCATGAGCACGAGGCGTGCTGACTGCTGTTTTTCCCAATTCTTACTTAAAACGATCCGATTCGATCCTTTTTAGTGTATTTTTGAAATATTTAAATTCCAATAATTTCCAGGACGTTACAAATAAACGACCTAATATGAGGTAGTTTGGCATAACCAAGATGTATGGCCCTTAATCCTTTGGATAACGAATTAACGTCCATTGGATTTGATAATTCAGGATCAGTTATCTCAATGTAAGATTACTTAGGTGTAACCTAAGAGTTCAATGGTGAGAAGATACCTTGTTTGCTGTAATCTAAAACCAAAGAACCGTGTTCAACATGGCACGTCGTGCCATATGGGAATCTAAGCATGAACACGACATCGTGTTCCATGAGCACTCCCTTGCTGGCTAAGATTCCCCTACACTTCATTTTAACAACACTTTGTTTAGTACTTTCTGAGTATTTTATATACTCACCTCTGTATGTTGTTTTAATGTGGTGTAGGTCTAGGAGGATTTCCACAAGTGAGGTCGATGAAGTACAATTGAGATTCTAGGAATGGATTTGTAAATGTTTTTACATAATTTGTTTTATCATGATGCATTGTATTGTATTTGATGCATTGAAATCTAAAAGGGTTTTCAATTGTAAATGGTTTGTAAAAAGTGGGTTTACATAAGGTTTTGTACGATAAATCTTCACGCGTGTGTATGGTGAGCATCGTGTTAATGTTTTATAAATGAACATGCTGATTTCCAATCGTTCAGTATTTAAAAAAAAGGTTGCCAAAATTATGTTCTATTCGAAAATAAGCTTTACGAATTTGAGCTTGACTTTTCACTTTTCCTTATCATGAACATACATAAATGCTCATACTATGCCAATAATGATATGAATAAATGTAATGCAAGCATTTCCAATTTGATTCTCAAATCTACCCGCCATAAGCTTATGACCATTCCTCACTTTCCTCAAAGGCACATAACCCTCACAAACACATCATTCATTTAATTTATCATATTAACCACGGCTTAGCTAACAATTAATTCCAAGCATAGATCAGCACATTGCCCTTAATTACAAGCAAACAATGGCAACAAAACATCAATAACGCACATAGCCATTACAAATTTGCATGACAACATGTCAAAAACACAACTCATACAATTTTAAGTAAAATTACACCAAGCATCAAGTCCATTTTAAGACACATTCATCTATCCTTTCAATAATACACAAGCAATCAAATATACTTAACCATACAAATGCAACACATACCAAGGTAAGTTTGTTTTGGTGCACTTACTTTGAAATCCACAAAGTTGGCTCGACGCTCAACTTAGGTTCAGGTTCCAAATCTTACCTCCTACATAAATTAAATCATATTACGCATCATACACAATGCATTTTGCTTATTTCCTTATTTACACCTCTAACTACACAAAATCCTCAAATTTCCTCAAAACCCTAAAATCCTCAATCTTCCCTCAATCTCACGATTTTACGTTTTGTGACACCCAAATTCAACTACCACTTGTTTCTATGTATTTTATATTTTCTCTCAAGTGGTACCCGAACCTGAATATCATAAAATTTTTCAGAATCCAATTTAAAATAAATTCTTTAAAGAAATCTTTTGACACAAATACCATTTGAAGATATACTATTTTCATCTTTCAAATAGAACATACACATATACAAGAGTTTAAAATTATAGAACACTTTTTAAGAAATCAGGTTTTTAACTAAATAAATTATAC
>CANYCX011564027.1:0-15989 GCA_948193385.1 Breynia disticha f. nivosa | reverse complement strand
TCTACCATTTCCTTCCTGCATTTATCCACTCATCTTCATACAAATATTGCTAATTACTACTTACTGTTTGACATTAACTATACATTATAAGGAGAATCTTCAGTTGCAGATCATTCATGCCATGAGGTTTTAAATTTCATGTATGTTCAGCTATTCCTTTGACACAATGCTATGGAACTTTGCTCTAAATGGCATGGGATTCAGAATGAAGACAAATTAGAACAATACTTGAACTAATGAAACAGACATTTTGCAGAAAAGTTGAGTGTACCTCGAGCTTTTTCGATTGAGCTTCTGCTTTTGCACTTTGGAGGTTCACCCATGCTTGAATTTTGGCTTCTTCTCTCTGATGCCTGCAACATGACAAACCCAGATTGTGACCTCAACTTGCTGCAGCTGACAACAAGAGAATGCCATGTAAAATTTGTATCCTTGTAATATAACCTGAGACAGCATTTTGTTCTTTCTTCTTCTTCTTCTTCCCACACGTGAGCTTTACTATCTGAAACACTGATTCGCCAAGCGTAGCCTGTCTCAAAATGCCTGAGACTTTTTGATATTTCTTCTTCCTCCTCTTCCCTGGAGCTCCAATTTGAAGTCACAGAATCATATCGTGAACCAGCCTGTAATTTTACGAAATTGGAGTCTCGCAGGTGAGATATGTCAATGGAGTTGTTGCGGGTGTTTGGATTCGCTAATGGCAACAGGCCTGATCTTGTGACGGGTGTGGTATGGCGAGCAGGGGATGTGCTCTTAAAGGGCGTATGACATCTAGACGTTGTACAACTTCCTATTGGAGTCATCTCTGTCCCTATATCTCTGTGTTTAACCTCGTGAATCACTTCAGTTCTGGCATCTTTCACGCTTTCACTTCTAAATAGAAACCCTTCTTTGGATGGCTCTGAATATCCAGAATTTGGCAAAACTTGTTCGACCTCCTCTGCAAACTTATCTTCATCTATTCAACAAACTTAAGTGAGTGAACTCTTTCAGCAAAGATTAATATTAACATAGTATCCAAATTATTTCGGATGTTACAAAGTAAAGTCATTGCAGACATCACTAATCAATATCTGAAGCTGTATAATTACAGAACAGATGGCACTACTAAAAGATGGTGTACAAGCAGAGCCTAATTTGATGTTCTAAACTTGTATTGGCAACGAAGACCAGAAAGTGCATTCTTTGAAGCTCACATCCCAAGCACTCTAACAACTACCCAAAAGCAAGTTTCTACAGTAGGAATGAATAAAAAGGATTTTTGCATGAGCAGAATAATAAAGATAGAAACAAGAAAAAAGGTAGAATGAGTAAAGTAGGCACCTTTTAGAAGCAGGTATGAAGCAGCGACCCCAGATGAGTTATTGGCAGCATATTGGTCCAAACAGGCTGATCCATGAAAGCTGGAAACTAAGACACTTGATTTCTCCGCAAACACCTCTATTTGCTTCCTCATCTCATCACATTGTAGTTTATCAATATTTGAAGAATCTTGTTGTGGGCCTGATGGCTTTATAGAATGTGCTGGGGATTCTCGGCATGAAGTTCTGCTACTAATCAGCCACTTCTCTGCCTCATCCCACTTTGACGGAAAGCTCTTTTTTGCGAGATTGTTATTACTGAAGTTGAACACAGGCCTACCTGGTGTACCAAGAGCTTCCACTCTTCTCTTCTCTCTTCTCCTTTGTGCTGACACTTGAGGTAACCCTCTGCATTCTGCACTGTTCCCATTACTTGCCACTGGAAAGGACTTGACAAACTCAGATGTCTCCTTCAGAGTCAGCTTACAAAGTGGGTCTCCAATACTGCATGTTCTAGCGTCTGCAAATGGGTTCTCCTTTCTGTTGTTGGCCTCCAATGCTGCTTCCTAATTGATAACACCATGATAAACAAGTTTGCATGCAGGAAACAAGAAGAAAATGATGAATGTATGTTAGAATAACTTACCCCATTAGATTTGGAAGCAAAAAATGGAGGAGCATTGAAGTATTTGGGAGTAGGGAGATCCATTAATGTGGAGAAGACGACGTTTCAGTGGAATGCTTTGGTTTGATGTTTTAGTGGATGAAACCGAGTAGCTAGGTTCCTGATTTTGAAGAAAAGACACTGCTGTCATGAGAAAGCGATGGAGGTAGCACATACACTTACGACCACTAAATTAACAAGACTAAAGAGAAAAGCACTGAGAAAATCAGATGAGAGCAGAGAGTGAAGAGTAGTGCCGGGGGGACATGCAGAATATCTGAAAAATATAGTAATTGATATACACAATTCAGAAGTGTGTTCTTTCTCCTATGAAGATGTGCAAGTAATTCTCCATAAAAATATATGAGGTGAGGATGGTGATTGGTGCATTTTTACCTACCAGTAATAAGAGAGAAGCCACTGTACGAATATATTATTAATCCTCCGTCAGGTTTTTGTTTCCATCTCTACACAGCTAGCTTGTTCCATCAGTTTTCATTGAATTGAAGATAGATCTTTTTACCCATCTTCAAACTACACAAGTTGAAAATTAGACCAATATAAATGCCGTTATTTTATATAAATAAACTGAAGATTTCTTTGCAAAAATTGACACCATTTATATTATGGTGGTGAAAATAAATTTGTAATCCTGATAAAGGGCTGAGTTGACATTCAGATACATATTTTAATATCATAGTCACATGTCACATGACGTTGCCACTGAAAAATTCAGGTTGATATGTGAAGCTCTAGATTCTTGTCAACATGTAAGATTTAGCAATTCTTGACATATACAAACAAGAGTAAATTGTTCTGTGAAGGAAGCTGTTGGGATTAAAACATTGTTACCATAGAGAATCATATTCATATTCAAGGAAAATTCTATATTATCTGTCATATATAATCACCAAACCAGTGAGTGATACTTTTAAATAATGGAAGCAAAGGCCATTTCAACATACAGTACTTTATAATCTATAATGTCAGGACCTATGGTTTAAAATGGGGGGAAGAAAAGCAGTAGGTTGAAGATAAGCTCAGAGGGACCCATTGAGCAATATAGCTCACATATGAAATGTAAGATGACAAGAATATAGCATCAATAATTGAGTTTATTATATGCTTCAACCTAACCTCTAAGTAAGCTACAAACCCATTATTTTATTTCCAACATCCTCATAGCCACTACTACTTCTCTGATAAACCAACCAACCAACCAACCAACCTATCTCCTCATTCTCTTTTTTAATCTTTGCCATCTTCTCATACATCAATGGCTTTAACATTCTTTTTTTCTCCTCATATCATTGCTAAGAAGTCTGGTATTCCTGTAAGGCCTGGAGATAATAACAAAGTTATTATGCTTAAGCACTGTCGAATTCCAGTCAAGAAAGCTCCTGAGCTTGTAGTCAGATGCTCCTTCAAAAACAAGGTAATTAAATCAACTATATTTGTTAAGTAAAATTCTTGATCCTCTCAAGTAAGAGTACTGATTGATGAGGATATGTTTGAATAGGTCTTTGAGAATGTGTCAGAGGGTATAATTTGCTATAGTGATGAAAATGGAGAGATAACTTGTGAAGGATACGATGAAGGTCCTCGTTTTCACCAAATCCTTCCAAGGACGGCACATGATCCAAGGTAGACTTACTCATCAACATCATCCAACAACATAACAAAACCATCTCAATCTATCTTTTTATGGTTATGTATAATCTATGTTTGCAGTTCTAGAGATGCTGAGATCATTAATCTGCTCCAACAAAGATTGCTGCGAATTGTGAACGGTAGTGAGAGTAGTTTTGTTGGAGTTCAAGAGGATTGCAACTTGAATGGCTTCAACAAATGAAGCTCTAATCCCTCAACATCTAACTATTTTTAATTCTATTATTGCATCAAAAAGGATGGAAAGAAGAGAAGATCCATTGGTGCAAATTGGAAGCGATTTCTTTCTATGATATGAACAGCTTTATATGTAATGCAGTCATGAAGAAGGAATGATTAAAGAATTAAGGTGTTGTAACAAAAATAAGGCGGCCTGGAACAAAAGAATGGAGGCTCCGTTTGGTATTGTGTTTTTCAAAAGTGTAATGACAAAAGAGAGTTTTGTAAACAATGATTCTAAATCAAAATTATGAACATAATTATTGTGTTTGATTATGCATTTTAATTTTTAAGTTAATTTTATGTTAAAAGTTATAATTGATATACCAAATAATCAAAATATTATTTTCTCAAAACGCATGAGAAAAAATAATAAATATACAAATAACATAAAAATTATACAAATTGATGAGTAAGATTGTAAAAAATTTATCTTTAATGATTAATATGTTAAAAATATGACTTAAATGTGTTTATATAATATTTTGATATATTTGATAATTAAATATTACTTAAAAGATTATATTTTTTGTAAAATCAAATAAAAAAAAGTTACGGTGGGCAAACTCCGTTTTAAAATAAAAACATTTTCTAGCTTTTTTAAAACTTCATTTTGTTATAAATTGTGATAACTCACCATAATTTTTTTGAATTAATCAAACAGACAAAACTTCATTTCATTAACAAAACTCTATTTTGTAACCTCACTAGAATTCTTAAAGCAATACCAAACAGAGCTATGTTGCGTTGAACTGAAATATGCGCAATAATTCTCGTAAAATTTCCAACATTTGTAGCTCTGAAGAAAGTCATGTTAATCCTAAGAAAAAAAAAAAGACAAGTAAACAGTGCTGTTCATTCGTTTTGAACGGATGGTTAAATTTCTGATTTGTCAGAGGCGGACGCAGATCCGAACGGAATTCAAATGTCAAATCTGATGCCAAATTATAGTTGAAGCAGACAGAGCATAAAGCTGAAGTTATAAACAACATGAAGATGGCAATACATACAAAATGCATTGGTCTCAACCCCAGGAATGACAAATGAAATCGAAGTTGCTGGAAAGTGATAGAGAAACAAATGGAACAAAGCGGAGGTTAGTGTAGAAACACTCGTAACAGAAAGAAAAGAGAGAGCTCACTTTGAATGACATGTATGTATGTATGTATGTATGTATACATTGTAATGCTAAATACAACTAGTGTATTTTTGTACAAAAGATCTTATCTTATGGCAGAGGTAATCCAATATTATACCCCTCACTATATTTCCCGTGGCTCTAATAAGCCTTACTTCCTACAAAATTAAATAATCTATTTTTCTTTCCACCAAAGAAAATACCAATAAAAATTCCTATGGTAAAAGAAAATGGCAAGAAAATATCAAAACCAAACCAAATCATGTGAGATGATTATCCTAAAGTACAAGTATGCATATATATATATTTATAACCTGACAATATCATTCAATGGATGTCCCACCTTGGGTGTTCTCTTCACACAAATCAGATTGAGATTTACTTGGAATGATAGCCGGAGGGGACCATTGATCTGGCACCATCAGAAAATAGGTCGTCATTGCTTTCCGGAACCTTTTCTTGTATTGCTTTGGAGAAATCACGGTTGGGGATGCGTTTTTTGGCCCCCCAAGTATGCCCGATGCCTTCACCCACGTTTCCAATTGCTTGTGCCATGTGTATTGCCTCATAAAATCAATAATCCCGAGGACTAGCTCGTGCTTGTCCTCATCCACTCCCACCAGAAGTGAATAATCCATTACATCAATTGACTGCATCGCAACAGCACAACACCACATCATGATGGCAACACAACTTATTTAACTTATTATCTGAATAGCCATAGAGACCAGAAAGAAGAATTGTTAACTATGCAAAAGAAATGAACAGACAGAAGGGAGAAGAGAAAGTTGCAAAGAAACACAATATGAAGGAAAATTTGGACTCCAATTTTTAGAACTTACTGCAAGGAAAGATGTATCATTCCAAACTGCTCTCTCCAACAATCGTTTGGCTTTGTTCCCGACAAAAATAGGGGAGGTGGGCATTGCTTCGATCAAATTTTGATCTAGCAGAACTTTGTTGCTGCCACTAGAATCAGGATTGTACCGTGAACGAGATGATCCTTTAAGATCATATAGACGGGTCACATTCCTTCCAAACAACAGGTTCTCCATAACAAGAACGTCCATCTTTGATTGCTTTGATGTAACCTTACAACAGAAAAGGCAAGATAAAAGAAATTAGTTTCAGACAATATACACTGTCTCTTCAACAAGAATATCTACATTTTGCAGGTGATAACTTAAGTTTACGGCTTTTTAACATTTCATACGGCAGAGTGAGACTACAAGTTGGGGGATCGATTCCGACAGACATAGAATAACTACAATGGAAATACTAGAAAATGTAAATCCATCGGTCATATTATTTAATGCCTAATCCATACTTAATGTAGAGTCCCAACTTCATCATGTCCGAATGAACGGACATTAGGAAAGACCGGTATCTTGCACTAAGAGTTATAACCTATATCCAAGTCAGATAAAGAAACAAAATTCGATAAAAAAAAAAAGTCAAAGAAAAACAATTGCTATGCGAAAAAATAACGTGCCGTTAGAATTCCCTTTTTTATTCTCCGATTTACAGAAGTCAATGGCATATATAAAGATTCCTACTTTCAACGAGTGACTGAACATAATAATGGGATAATGCGAGTGAAATTAATACCATAAGATTATTTAAGGGGTTCAGAAAGAGCACCTGATAAATCCCTACAATCTTTGCTAGGCATGTTGGACTTCTTGAGCTGATTGATTCCGACAGATACTTGAAATATAAAGGAGCAAATTTTATAAATGATTCCAGTTCTGTCTTCGTGACTTGTTTTATAATGAATCGATTATCCAACGTCTTTGCAAAGAAAACATTGCTTTTACCACCTTGAGCTCCCCATTTCTTGCAGCGACTGAGAGACCTAATATAATCGAGTTCAGATGGGCAGCACATCCTCCTCAAGGCTTCAAACCTTTTGGCATAATAACAAGTCACGGAATATTTCACCTTCCCAAGTGCACCACCATCTTCAAAAGAAACTCTGACATGCAAAGCTTTTGTATAAGATAATGGGTCCAAAACCAGAGAGCTACGAGATCCAGACATAGATAGTACATTCTCATCCATAGAGCCAAGACTCTTAAAAGAATCCAGTGTTACATCATCAACCGACTGAAAAAATTGAGAACTTAAGGGCTCCAGAGAATTTAAAGAAGAGCTGAAATCCCCACTTCCATCATCAGTTAGTTGCTGGTGATATTCCGGTGATGCTAAAGCGTAAGCTATAATACTTGTTGGTTCATCATCATACACAGGAATAATGGTATCATTTATACCAATTGGATAAAGTAGCCTTGCTCCTCCTTGGAGTTCTAACTCCCTGAACGATGAAACATACACTGGATTATACTCGCCCATTTTATCAAGCTTCTCAGTGCTTGCCAAAAAATTTTTGTTAATTGATCGATAGAAGTTTAAAAAAGGCATTCGTAACCTGCTAACAGCATCTTCCAGCGTATCAGGAGCTTTGTAAGATAATGTGGGCAAAAAAGAAAAACCAATGGACCCATTTTGTTCTTCCAAGTGGTCCCCCAAGGAAAGACCCTCCGACCCTGTAACTGTAGTTAATGGATCTGGCATCGCAGAATCAGAAATCTCATTGGCTGTATCTTTTAATATTCCTACTATTGGATCGCTTTCTCCAGTCCATGCAGCATCAAGGGTATCAGACAACCTATCCATTATAGGAACCTGCCCTTCTGAAAGGGTCCTACGAGTACGAACATCTTTACCTGTTCCCAAATTGTCTAACTGCTCATGAAAGGACGTGGCAGTAGATATATTACTATAGTTTTCTTTTCGATGAACAAAACCGTGGTTGACATGTGTTTCTCGATCAGCTGAGTAATAAAGGTTCAAATTACTACCAAATCCTTCTTGCTGACTGGAGCAGTTAAGCAGCTTGGGATCCTCCAGAGTATTGCCGCTCTGTGGAGAATTTTCTGGCTTGCAAGTTATACTCGTATCATTAAGACTATCAGCACCAGCCACAATTTTTTCCTCGTGTCCTGACACTGACCCATTCGGACTATTTTGAGGACTGAGGTTAGCTAAACTTGCTGCATATTTTAGGCGGTGATCCCACACATAAGACTGGAAAAGTAATTGGCGCCTCAACCGATTAATCTCAAGAATGTCGATGAAAGGTTGCCCTTTTTTTAGTTCTCCATTCAAAGTTTTTTGGAGCAAATCCTACAGAAAAGTCAAGGCTTATCATCCACAGCAACAAAAATATATTTCTTTCAATCAAAACAAAAACATTTAGTGCATAAAAAATCCAGGGTATATATACGGTAAAAGCAAAAAAACTATGACTGCATTGAATTGAAAGTAAATATCATAAGCTCAGAGTGCTGGGTTATAAATTATAATTCCGAAGTGTTAGCAAGGTGAGATAACAATAGATAAAATGCAGCCAGCAGTATGTCCTCTACAAAGTTGGACCGCAATCATAGGGGAAATTTTGGTTGATTAAAAAGATTATTAAAAAAAAATAAGAAAGCAAATATTTCCCCATCCCAGTAAGTCCAACCTAGAGCACCCAATTCACTTATTAAGTTTCTAACAGTGAATGTTTTTAGACAAAGGGCAGGAGAAATTTTATAATATTATTGCACCTCAAATTCTGCTTTCTCCTTTCGTAGAATTCCTTCTAATTCTCCAAGTAGGCGTCTTGATTCAGAAAATTTCATGGCACAGTTCAGTGGACCGGAGGTAGATCTTTTCTCTGCAATTTGACTCAGGGCATTAAGTACTTCAGAAAAGAGAAGCTCTGCACGGTCAACCACCTGTAAAAATAAAGTAAATTGAATGAGAAAGTGATTTTCAAATAAGTAAATAAATATGAAATGATTATAAATGCACCTCATCTGTCTCTTTCTGTATCCAATCCCTATTCTCAAAGTTGAAATCAAGTTTCAGTGGGGGAAGGTACACAGAGAGAACATCAATTGAAGCATAACGAAAGCAAGCAACCATTTTTCCGAAACTGCCACAAAAGAGCCAGCCATATCAGACAGACAAACAGAAGATTATGCAAACCTAATCACTCTATTTACAGTTTATTTTTTAATTATTCTAGCCAACTATAAACAATTTGTCGTGAAGTGTTTGAATGACAATAAGCTCAAAACTACTTAGCATTTCCACAAACATATCCTGGTCTCAGTCACCAAGTAAGGTCTCGAAATAAATCCTAGTTCCATTATTTGATAAAATAAAATTCAATATCAAAATTCTGTTCGGATGAGACAAATCTATACTTCCCACAAGCATCACATATTTATTTCAAATTATTAGTAAGAGATCAAGAAAATACCCATAGAAACGAAGACAGTCCCTGTGAAGAGAATGACCACAGCTTGCCACCCTGCTTGCAGCGGCATGATTCGAGAAACTAAGCTCCAAAAATTTCCCAAAAGATAAACCCCAGGCAGCATCAGACATCAACACTCTCCGGGTAGCTGGAGGAAACCCATTGTTCCGAGGACACCTCAAGCATCTATGCCACATCCAAATCTTTCCATCCTTTTCACCCGGTAAAAGTATTTCTGATAATTTCTTAACAGATATGGTGAGGGTGCCTTGTCGATGAGTATAACAATGTACGTGTGCTTCTGATGGCATTTCACAAGCATGGCATATGTAACTCTGTAAAATGAATAACCCTTGTTAAGTTTATGTTATGCCTAAACTGATAATCACGATACATGAACAGAACATGTAAAGGATACTGACCTGGTCAAATAGATGGTCTCGTAAGAACCGACCCAGAGGTTTGTCTGAACTACTATAGTATTTAATTCGAAACAGATGGGACCTCTCACAGACAGTGCCCTTCCAAACACAGCGAGAAGATAGTGAAACTAATATGCTCTGATGATCTGAAGGTGATGGAGGAAACTCTTCTTTCAAAGGTCCTGGCTCCTCAGGATTATGTTTACAATCAGTTTGCACAGATGAAACCTCTGAGCTGGCCGGTTGCGTTTCAACCATTTCACTAATGAAATTCTGAGAATAGTTCAATGGATGAAAACTACTTGTGCGATGATCTCTCATGGAAGTCAGGTCATTGCTGACCACTTGAATTTCCGATTGACCCTTCAGTTTTTTCTCATCAAATGTGCAGTAAGAATCTGAAACAACCTTGACGGTAGATGAAATATTGGAAAAAAAATTAGTTGAATCAATGCAAGATGATGCTGGATGTGAGGACTGATATTTGGAATCATGAAGAGGTAGTTTCCTTTCTACTTTCTTCACAGAAGTATCAGTAATTGTTGATATTAGACTTGCAGTAGGTACACTATCAGATCTTTGTGGTTCACTGGTCAGCTGCAGTTGCTGAGACTTTTCACTTGCAGGAATGGTGAAACCAGGTACAGTTGATATTGATCTCTCAATGCTTGATGGTTTATCTGGAAGTGCCACAGTTATTGGAGAGTTCAATGGAATTTCAGGTAGGGAAGCTCCCTCGTCCGCAAGAAAAGAGGTTTCCAGTGCAAGGTGATATGCTGCGAAAACCCCATACTGGACCACATGTTTGACTTTCTTCAACTCATCTCCGGAGGCACCTCGGAGTAAAATCTGAAAGAAAGGGGCAGAAGAGGCTAAATTCAATTTAACAGATGACAGTCAACAACCCCAAAGCCTGATGAATATCAAGGATTCATGATAACAAAATATGCATAGATATATTCCTAGAAGTTATATAAAACTGCCTTGGCCATTTCTTCAAGTATAACAGAAATTCTTACATTACACCACATAAAGTTGATAATCCAGTCATATAATAATGTTTTTAACTTGAAGTTGTAGGAACTTACAGTAAAACCCAATGGCTTAGGACAACCTTCAAAATACATAAGAGTTTTCACCAACTTTTTCCCACCCTGTCCAGCAGTACCAAGATCTTCCAGAAACCTCTCCACATGAAAGTTCTCACAGTATCCCAGCTTTGGGGAAGAAAGATGATCAATTGAAGGGATAATTTGAGCCCCAGTGCAGCGGGCTATGCGATCTAAAAGAGGCCTCTTGATGTTAAGAACAAGAGAAATATCTTTGGCAAGGAGGTACTCTTGTGCAAACCGTGAAACTGACTTCTCTACCAAGAGCACATCAGGTTGATGTGCATCTATCTTTGCAACAGCCATTTTTAGGTGCTCCATTTCCTAGATCAAGTACAGCCCAAAAGAAATAAATTCTGTCAAGTAAAAATAATCGCTTGTGAACAGAAATGTTCTTTTTTTGACAAATGAAAGGGAAAAGCAAGGTCAAACAATCAGAACCTGCTGTAACAGAGTATCAAAACTAGACAAATGGTTAGAAACTCGCTGGTACTCAAGAGCCCCTCCCAGGATTAATAATCGAGATTTCTCAATTTTGGACATCATTCGCCGATGAGCGACATTCTTCTTACATACCACTCCTTTTACCACCATACTGAAAGAAAACCAAATTAAAAAAAAAAAGTCAAGAGCTCCTAAATGACCATAACTGTAAGTTAATAAAAGTAAAACAATGTGACTGCAAATATATAACAAGGTCTACATTGATAAGTGAGGTTTTTTTTCCCGCTGGAAGTTTAATAAATCATATAACATTCTCAACCTTTAAGAATGTTACCTCTCACATCGCTGTCCAGAAGCAATGCATTTTACTTTCACATATCCTCCAGGGTCCATGCCTCCGCCTCTGCTCATATCTGGCTTCAACAGTGTAGCAGCCTCCCATGACAGAGATGCAATAATGTCCAGCCAACCCTCTTCATCACCATCACCACCCACAGGAACATTTTCGACCTGCAGAAGCTGAGATACCAAAGCTCGAAAATGACCATCAACCACATTCTTCATGGCCTTCTTGTTATCCTCACTTGACTTATCTCTACTTCGAAATTCTCCACTTCCAAAACTGTTAGAGGAACGTAAGCATCCCCACTCACCTGCAGCATTCCCCTCTCCATCATCATATTCGTCATCAAATAAACCAGATTCCCTCTCATCTTCTTCATCTTCTGGCTCGGGGGGAAGCCAAAGTAATCCATTGTTCTCAAAATCCACAGGTTCATTATCACTATCTTCCATAGGATACATAGAGGACGAAACTTCACATTCATAATCCAAGTCATGATCATCTTTTTTTGCAAGCTGTGGAATTCCTTCCAGAACCCGTGTGCCAAAACTATGGTCAAGAGGAGAACTGCTTAAGCTTTTTGAGTCAATAGTTTCTCCATCCACACAAGCTTTGAGAGATCCATCATCATTGATTGTGTCATCAAACTCAAGTTGATGGTAATAGTCATTTACTTGAGGAAAATTCCTTGTTTCAGAGTCAGAATGATATGCACCATACTCATCATCTTCATCATCATTCCTGACAATAAAGCCAAATCAGAACTAATTTTACAATGATTCCATTTTTAATAAATAAAACTTGAAGGTTAAACCAACAAAAAGAAGATTAGCCACACCAGCCGAGAATGGTTCTTTTTCAAGTGAAGATCAATGCAAGTGACAGTTTCCAAAACTATGTACTGTTTGTTATCATTCAATAACAAATTCATATATTGCCACTGTTGGAAAAATATATCAACATGCATCAATGTGAGCACTTAAGAAATGGAAGACAACCTGCATCAATCCAGTTGCATTATTCCCAACGTTTCTTGTTGATTGAACATACAAAAGAGAAATTTATTGCCAAGAACCATAAATGGCTATAATCATCATACCTGTTGATAGAAAAAGCATATTGACTAGAAGATTGAAAAACCATGCTTGCATGAGTTTCGCTGCTTCTCCCTGTCGATAATTCCGCGTGCTTGTTGGAATTTAAGTCCATTTCACATGATTGATTTGTGAAAGGACCTGAACTTTCTTGAGCTTGTTGGCACGGGCCAAATGAGTACGGCATTGACCCAGCAGTGGAGAAGCTACTACTGTTCACAGTGCTACTAGTCTTGGTGCTTCCTAAACTTGCTGCTGACGGTGAAGTACTAAGATCCAGGCTGGGAACCTGGATTCCATTATCAAAGGTATCAATCCCTTGCTGCCATTGTTTAAAACAGTAATTACAAACGCGAATCTTTTCCCACTCCTCGTGGGCAGTTCTTTGGTCAGTGGAGGGGACAGGGATGGAATTAGCAGTACACTTGGCGCAGAAAACGCGACCACAGAGACGGCAATGATGTTTACGATTGATTATAGTGAACTGGGAATCACACTCGTAGCATACTCGACAGCTGTGATCAGGCATCCAAAAATCCCTAGACACAGTAGGAGACTCGGACCGCCAAGGGATCCAAGACTTGAATATGCCAACCAGCTCAGAGAAGGAGTTATCAGAAGAATCCATCTACCACTCCATTCATTCTGATACTATCATCTCCCACTCTCAACAAACCAATATTGAAGTACAAAACTCGATTCCAATGAAACAAAAAGAATTCAAATCAGCTGTGGAGCACTGAAACAGCACCTCCAAGCCTATCTTAATTCAACACAAAAACAACAAAGAAAGTCACAAAGATGAAAAATTAAATAGAGAAATTGGAGTTGAATAAAAGTGAGGTTTATTGGAAATTAATAAGAAATTAGTTTGTTATAATGAGATTGTGAAGGAGAAAGTTACCTAGAAAGAAAGGAGGAGAAAGGGGCGACAGGTAGAGAAGGAATCCGTGACAAAAAAAAAAGCTTCCGAGATTGCGATCTCCAACTTTTTGTTCGTATTTACTTATTTTACCACCTGCAGCTTCAATCATTCATATTATTTCTCCTATCATCATCATCTTCTTCCTCCTTTGTTTTAATTTTTCCCTTCCCTTTCAATATTAAATATCGTCCCTTCCTTTGTTTGTTTAAAATCTTATTTGTAAATAATTTTTTTATAGTTTTTTTTTTCTTGTGGCGCAGACAGATTGCTTCTGCTGCGCTTTGACTAAAGCGGGCCACTTATGTTATTCAATTGCATTAAAAAAAAACTAAACTTCTAAAAAAATCAACCAATAATAATAAAAAAAAAGTAATGAATCAATGAAACGACATCGTAGCTGCACCTTCCAAATAGAAATACGCGGCTTACGGCTAGTCCAATTGGAGGTGGAGGTGGTAGACAACTGTACGTATGGATTTGGATTGAATTTGATTAGATTTGATTTTATGAAAGACAAACATCCCTCTCTCCTCTCACCAATCCCAAACCGCGTTGCTCTTCTTCACTCAATTGCTCTGCTGTCCTTTTTTTTAATCTTTAATTGTCTTCTTACTCTTCTTCTTTTCTATTTTATTGAATTGCTTCTCCACCAGGAAATATCGACTGTTTGTTTCACTTCTAATCATCACACGTATAATAGAATGACTGCAGACGCCGTAAATATGTGATAAATGCATACGTTAGCTAGTCTGGAGAACTCGATTACGCCTACATGTTCTTGAAGAGACGGCAGTTGCAAGGTAGTCGTGAGATTCGAACTTTATAAAACACATCCATGCGAGATACACAACAGGACAGGAAAACTAAACAGGAGAAGCCTCTAGAGGCAAAGAAAACTAAAGAGGAGGGAAGCTCAGGAGGGGCAAAGAGCTTCAGTTCGCAGGGGTCCAGAGTGACCAAATCAAAAAGGTTTTACGGCAGAGGAGCAGGATCTTCAGGCTCTAGACAGGGTGGACGAAGTGTGTCAGTGAAGGAAGAGGTCAGACATCGTATGTTTCTATTGTCAGAAGAGAGGGCACATGGCAAAGGATTGCTATCAGAAGCAAAATGATAAGGCTAAAGCGCAATGTTCCCAGAGCAGTGTTGGGGATAATTTGAGAAGCACTGCTGGAAACAGAGGTAGGGGAGCACAGTTCGGACGAGTTGGTACATAGTCCAGAGGTTCCCGACCTAATCAACCACCAGCCCTAACAGCACCTCAGGCCAGGGTCTACGCTATAGCCAGAGCAGATGCAGTGGATGACCCGAATGTGATCTCTGGTACTGTTTATATTTTGGGTTTTCCCATTTATATGCTTATTGACTCTGGTGCATCTTGCTCATTCATAGACTATGATCATGCATTGAAGTTTAATGTGGGGGTAGAGGCTTTAGATTACATAATCAAAGTATCAATGCCTCTGGGGAAGTGGTTAAAGTGAGGAAGGCGGTAAAAGCATGTCCGATAGTCATAAGAGATCGTGAGTTCCGGGCGGATTTGGTGGTGATTCATCTGGAGAATTTTGGGCTAATTTTGGGCATGGATTGGCTTTCAAAACATCGGGCCATGGTCGATTGTTTTGCGAAGGAAGTGTTTATTGAGGTCAATGGACGGAAGGAGGTATCGTTCGTGGGAGATTGAAGGGTAGTACCTTCCTGTCTAATATCCGTCGTGCAAGTCGTGAGCTTGATAAAAGATGGGTGTGAGGCATATTTGGCCAGTGTGGTGGATACCACGAACACTAGTGTGGGGGTGTCTGATGTTCCAGTGGTACGTGAATATCCGAATGTATTCCCAAAGGATTTGCCCAGATTACCTCCTAACAGAGAGGTAGATTTTGAGATTGAGACCGTACTAGGGACAACTCCAATATCGATAACACCCTATCGAATGGTGCCAGCAGAACTGAAAGAACTGAAGAAGCAATTGGAGGAATTACTCGACAAAGGGTTTATTCGACCCAGTATTTCATCGTGGGGAGCGCCAGTTCTATTTGTGAAAAAGAAGGATGGTAGTATGAGGCTGTGTATCGACTACCGTCAACTAAATCGGGTGACGATAAAGAATAAATATTCGTTACCCAGAATAGACAATCTTCTGGATCAACTGAAGGGCGTAGAAATTTTCTCTAAAATTGACATAAGGTCGGGGTACTGACAGCTTAGAGTGGAGGAAAATTCAGTGCCTAAAACAGCGTTTAGAACCCGATATGGACATTTTGAGTTTACAGTGATACCATTCGGGCTGACTAACGCCCCATCTGCATTCATGTCTTTGATGAACAAGATTTTTCAACCTTATCTAGATACTTTT
>CANYCX011563930.1:0-14803 GCA_948193385.1 Breynia disticha f. nivosa | reverse complement strand
TTTTTTTTAACTTATCTTCATATCAACCTTATATCAACCTTATTTCAACCATATTTATTATTATTATTTCGATAATTTTAACGTTTATTTATTATCGAAAAATTTTCGGGGCGTTACAATTACAATGGAGGGGAATGCAAGAGATCGAAGGCATGTTAAATTGCGTATTTGTGATTGCATTGAATTGAATGTTTTCATTGTCTTTATTTGTACTTAAAATTAGTGATTGTTGTATGTTTTGTAGTAGAGTGGTTCTAATAGTGAATTGCCTCTAGAAGCTGGTGTTATTCCCTGAGCTGTTAGACAGATTTTTGATATGCTCGAGGGACAAAACGTAGAATATAGTGTGAAGGTGAGGGTGGAGTTCTCGTCAGGGTTTTGGAAGTGATAGTGACTAGTGAGAGTGAGATATTCACTCTTCTTGAAAGAAGTTTTGCAAACATTCTCGTGCTCTTTTGATGTTTAATTTTGAAATTGTGATGATTGTCAGCATGCTTAGGAAATGATTGTATTACACCTTTTTAACCCAATCTGATCGTCTTGGGTAGACAGATAAGAAACTTAAAAATAAAATATATAGTGTGTTAGATGATTAGTGGTGAATAGTATGAGTTTTCACTAAGTTTAGAAATATGTCTCGACCAAATATAGTATTTCTAGAATAAATTTAGTCTTTTTTTAATAAATTTAGTTTTTATAGAAAAATTTAGTATGTTCAGACCAAATTTATCTTTAGTTTTATGACATTCTAGATCAATGATACTTTAGTAATGAATTGACAAAATTCTAAAACGAGATAATCAAAGTGAATGACGTTTCAAAAAAGTTTAATTAACTGCACAATATTTGCTTATGGGCAAACAAGAACTGGTAAAACCATTACAATGGAAGGAGAATGCAAGAGATTGAAAGTATGTTAAGCTGCATATTTGTGATTGCACTGAATTCAATGTTTTCACTGTCTTTATGCGTATTAAAAATTAGAGATTTTTATGTGCATTGTGGTAGAGTGGTTCTAATAGCGAATTGCCTATAGAAGCTGGAGTTATTCCCTGAGATGTTAGACAGATTTTTTATATGCTCGAGGGACAAAATGTGGAATATGGTGTGAAGGTAAGGGTGGAGTTCTCGTGAGGGTTTTGGAAGATGAGATAGTGATTAGTGCGAGTGAGATATTCACTCTTCTTGAAAGAAGTTCTACACAACGTTGCACTATCGTGACACTGTTGAATAAGCAATCAAGGTAAACACTCTCGTGCTCTTTTGATGTTTAATTTTGAAATTTTGATGATTGTCAGCCTGCTTAGGAAATGATTGTATTGCAATCTGTCGCTTTTTCTATTTTTTGGTGTCATTCATATTAGGGCATTGAATGTAACATCCTCATCCAAAAATCATATAATTATTGTCACAAATAAAATACTTAATAGAATAAGAAATTTAATTGATAGTATGATGAAAATAAATAATTAGAAACAAGTTTATGGAAGGTTGATGAAAGGGTGATCTTAGGGTGATATTAAGTAACCAAGGAAAAAGGAAGAAGCCTAAAATCAGCCAAGAAGACATGGTGATGATGGAAAAATGCGTGGTGGGAACGACCATGCGTACTCCACACCCACCATGTGTAGTTGGCTGTTTCTGGTAAAAAAATATATAAATTTGACTTGCTCGAGAAATCGTCAGAAGGTCCCAGATAAAGCAAAGGAGAATGAGAGAAAGGAGAGAGAGATCAGGATTTTAGAGAGAGTATTGAGTGAGAAATAAAGGAATTAAACGAGGGAACGGATTCAAGTTATCGAATCAATCATAATCTCGAGCCGGGAATCTATTGGTATAATCAAAACAGGTAAAATTCAAAGTTCATCGTAAAATTTTATGAGTTTTGCTAGTTTTACTATTGAAAAGATTATTGAAATGAATAGAATTGATTTATAATTTATTGAAACTGAGTAATTGAAGATGTAAAACAAATTCAAAAATTTTTAAGGTTAGGTTTAGGGTTTGCAAGGTTGAGTAGCAAGTATAATGAATTCATTAGGGCATGCATTATAATTATCGTTATATTGGATCTTATGGAAAGATTCATATGTATTTATATAGGATGAAAGACTAGAAGGTTAGGGCAAGACCAGAGCACTCAGAGATCCGAGTATTTCAGTTGACAGGTGAGTAGTCTAACTCACTTTAAATACGAATTTATATGTGAGACTCAAAAAAAAATTTTCATTTATTTTCAAATCCCAAAATAAAACCTATTTACCCAATATTTCCAAACATTTCTAAAATAAACATGGATATAGAAAAGAGTTATTAAACCGTACAATATGAAATGTGAAAAAAAATACATTTTTTTAAACATCTTTTCAGAACTATCCATGTTTTTGAAATACGTGCTCGAATTCTCCTCGTCCTACTATACCTGCACAATCATTTAAAACAAACAAAAGGGGTGAGTATAAAAATATACTCAATAAGTGTAAACCCAATTTAAGTTTAAATGAAGTGCAGGGGTCCAGTTAGCACAAACGTGTTGATGAGCACGAGGACGTGTTCATACCTTCATCCCCAATAGTCAATTACTATATTGAACTCCAAGTTCATTTATATTCAACTTTAATATCCAACACAATGACGTGCTGGTTAGTACAAGGATGTACTATTCTCAGAAAAGCTTATTCATATTCTGTTTAAGATAATTAGCACACAACAATCTTTATCTTAATTCAATTGTTTCATAGGCTATTCCCTTTTGTTTCACTTAGAGTTATATTCTCTTGGCACACAGCACATATCATAGTATAACACACAGCAACTATGATCATTAAAGAGCACACAACTTCCAATTTCACAATTAAACATAATAGCCACACAGGCAACATAAAACACATAAGTACTATATCACACAGCTATCAATAATCCACACAGGATAGCAAATATAACCACACAGGTAATCAACCACACAGGATAACATATACGAACCACACAGGTTCAATTCTCCACATAGGATCAGAATCATATTGTTATACATATATGAATGTAAATGTATGATATGAAATGCTAATGCAAATCCACACAGGATGTACCCGGGTTTTGCCCACCATAGCACACAACAGTGGGAATCCTCTATCGCACACAGCAGAGGAATGACATATAGCCTGAGCACACAACTCTGAGTATAAAACTCATAAATACGAACCTCACACAGCTCAGTCCTCATCCACACAGGAATAGTATTGTCACACAGGCTCGTGTCACACAGACTTATGTTATTTGTATGAATGTAATCAATATGAATATCATTCATATTCTCGCACACAGCAACACTCACACAGAGCACAATCTGCATAGGAAAATAATGATCACATCGATCATGAATCATAAAGCAATATATAACAATACCACACAGGTATAATATCGTAATAAATAAAGTCAACCATTATAAGAGGTTCACTTAATCATATCAATATCGACACTTAATCATATACTTTCCACTTTCATATCATTTACTGAATTAACATATAATCAATCCACGATGGAATCATTTCCAATATTGATTCATCTAACCCTAGCAATCTCAGCAATTTATTATAGGCCAACTATTATTATTTAAATAGAAGCCTAAATAACAAGGTTTACGAATCAATTTAGTAAGTGTAAAACCACTTACCTCAACTCCTGTAAATCCTTATAATCGTATAAAAAAACATTAAAATATCGAGCCCACCGTTTAGCTTCGTGTCCCCTAAATTTCCTCCAACTAAACTGTCGCTCAATCTTACTTATTATTTCTCTAAATCTCCTGTCTCTCAATTCCTCTCCTCTCTCTATCCTTGTTCTTTCCCGGCTTCCTTTTATAAGCCTCCATCAATATCCATGTCATTGCTCCATTGTTTGTCAATCAACCACCTCTTGCTTCAATTTCTGAAATAGTTTATTTTGCTGCCACTTAGTTAACTACGCGTGGTCATCCAAGACTACACGCTATCAGCCTTCACAACGCGTCTAATGGCTTCAAGTACGCGTGGTCATCCATGTACTACGTGTGGTGCACCTTGACTACGCGTTCTCGGCTCCAAACCGCGTCTATTTTCACCCATCTACACGTTGTCGGCTTGGTTTACGCGTGGTGGTTGGCCACAACGTGTTCTCTATGCTCACAACGTGTTCTTGGCTGATTTTATGGTTCATTTTTCATTCCTTAGATGTGTATGTCCACCATTAATCAACCTTTCGTATACCTTTATATATTGTTATTTAAACATTTATTTAAAATCATTTTAATATGAAAATTTTTCTGGGAAGTTACATTATGTATGAATTATGCAATTGAATAAGCAATAATGAATGATTGATCGTTAGACTATATGAATTACAAAGAAATGGAAAAATGTGGAAATGGTATAAAATGGTAACGAATATATGTTTATATGATCAAAATGCAAACAGGTAAATACGAAACGAAAATGTAAACTGGTACGTTATGTTTCACATTATGCGAATGTATGTGGGGATATACGATATACGCGAATATAATATGAATGGTGATGATATGGTGTTGATATGTTGGGGTGAGGATTGGTGATATATGATCGATCAGACGAAGAGGGGATCCTTTTTATAGAATCATTGCTGTAGAGGGGTTTATACAGTACATTATTATGTTACAGTACAGACAATAGATTACGTTGCATGATAAACAAATGAACTTATCATTATTTGATTTGCAGTATGAATACCTGTGAATGTATATGGTTTATTATATTGCATTTATTTTTTATTATTGATAATGGACTTATATAATCAAATGATAGATTGGTTAATTTAATGACTATTCACTGAGCCTGCAACTCATGCAACTGCAATTTTTGTTTGAGGATCTAGTAGAGAGTATAGATAGAGGTTTAGACTTAACAGGTGGGTCAAATGCTACTCCTAAACTACTTTCTCTCTCCTTATTAGAGTTGGGCCTAGGAGTTTGAGGGTTTTGCATGTTTTGCTTGTTCATATGACATGTTTGTCTGAAAGATTTCTACAGATGTTTGGTTGTTGAGATTGTTTTTATATATGTATATATCTGAATTTCTTGTTGTTGAGACTGAAATGAATGTTTGAGGTGTATGTTGATAGATATAAATTGGGGGTTGCTTGAGAACTGTTAACAGGTTGAGATTGTTGTACTGGAGTGCAATATATAACTATGGTTATATCCAGGTTACAGCCGTTATATACTAGTTCTACGTAAAGTATGAACTTTGTATATTCCAGAATAACGGGCGTATTAAGTTAACACAAAGCTTAATTCATGGATATGTTAACTGATACAATCAATATTCTGAGTATATATTGGAATAACTGTAAACTGAATATATGATATAATTGTATGCATGTTTAATAAGATTAGGAAAAAACTAATGATGAATAGCAATAATGAAATATGTTCGGATTACGAGAAAAGTTTTAAAACATACGTACTTATATGGTAATGTGATTAATTAGTATGTAATTAATACAGTAAAAGAATAGGATGTTTTATTGCAAGTGGTTTGGTTGGTTGAATTGCACCTTTTTAATCCAATCCAATCGAGTTGGGCTGACATAGAAGAAACTTAAAAATAAAATATATAATGTGCTAGAAGATTAGTGGTGTGTAGTACAAGTTTTCACTAAGTTTAGAAATATGTCTCGACCAAATTTAGTATTTCTAGACTAAATTTAATCTTTTTTTTTAATAAATTTAATTTTTCTAGACAAAATTTAGTATGCTCGGACCAAAATTATCTTTTAGTTTTATGACACTCTAGATCAATGCCACTCTAGCAATGAATTGACAAAATTCTAAAATGAGATAATCAAAGTGAATGTCGTTTCAAAAGAGTTTAATTAACTGCACTATATTTCATTATGGGCAAAAAGGAATCGGTAAAACCATTACATTGGAAGGGGAATGCAAGAGATCGAAGGTATGTTAAACTGCATATTTGTGATTGCACTGAATTCAATGTTTTCACTATCTTTATGTGTATTTAAAATTAGTGATTCTTGTGTGCTTTGTGGTAGAGTGGTTCTAATAGCGAATTGCCTCTAGAAGCCGGTGTTATTCCCTGAGCTATTAGATAGATTTTTTAAAACATCTTATACTTATTACGTTCTTAATCATATAATTAACTAAATCATTAATCAATTGAAATATTTATATTCAAAAACTTTTTCTTTTATCCTTTAATATTCTCAATCTTATCTGTTAATAAATATCATTGGTTGTTTGAACAGTGAAATGACAAACATAATTGAGCAGCACGAGTAAAACAATGTAATCGTACAACCCGTGTTTCCTGCAGTTCATATTAGAACGGCTCGTGTTGATTAACACTCATAGGTATGATCTCATGTTGATTCAGCACGACCTGTGTTCATTCAACACGGCCAACGTGTCATTTAAGCACAGCCCGTGTTGACTTACTGCAAATTGAAATCAACTTGTACCATTTCAGCAAGCAACATCAAAACTCATATATATATACATATCAATCAAAAGTCAACCACAAATCAACAATCATCTCAACAAACTAACATCAAACATAACTATATAGATCACACCCCAAATGCACACAACATGTAGATGTTTAGTACAACAGCTCCTATCTGGTGTCTGGTGAAGAGAGAGAAAGTACGGGAGTAGCAACTGACCCACCTGAATAATTTGGAAAGCTAACCCTGCTCACTATTAGATCCTGAAATCAAAAATCGTAGTTGTGTGAGTTGCAGGCTCAGAG
Organism: Breynia disticha f. nivosa; assembly: GCA_948193385.1. NCBI lineage: Eukaryota > Viridiplantae > Streptophyta > Magnoliopsida > Malpighiales > Phyllanthaceae > Breynia > Breynia disticha. Next base: position 8,027 of record CANYCX011563930.1, on the reverse strand, counting down.
AATAATCAATTATTTAATAAAACTTTCATCTGTCATCTTATCATATTAAATAAATACAATATACCAAGAGCACTGTATAATAAATCCATTATTAAAACATATAATAGAAACAATTGTAATTATATACTATATAATCTTCCTCTCCACTTCCTTTCTGTGATCGATCATAAATAACCAATCCAATCATCACCAATATCATACCATACCATGTACTATATCAAGTACCATATCATATCGCATCACTAGTACCATATCATATATCATCTCCTGTCATACCATATAACCTCACCAATACCACATCTTAGATCATATATTAATCATATCAGATCATATCTTATTATATCATCCTATACCTGTAAAACATTGCAACTTACCTGTTTGCATTTCCTTTTCGCATATACCTGTATGAAATTCATTCTCATATATCTATATATCATTTCTGCATTCTATTATACCATTTTTATTTACTATCAATCATCAAACATAATCAAGTAATTCAATTCACATATTAATTCATAGTTTAAGTGAGTTAGACTAATCACCTATCAGCTGAAATACTCAGACCAACGGGTACTCATGTCTTGTCCGGCTCTCCTGCTCTGTCGTCCTATAGTAACATATATGAATCTTGCTTTAAAATTCAATTCACAATATGTATATCCATATGCATGTTCCTATTCAATCCTATTAACCCCCTAAAACATTAATCGATAACTATTCTTACTTAAAACTAACTTTTCTTAAACTCGTATATATGGAAACTTCGTAAATACTTGCTATTAGCTTCTAATTTTTGCTTAAAACTAACTTTTCTCAAACTCGTATATATGGAAACTTCGTAAATACTTGCTATTAGCTTCGAATTTTTGCGTTCTAACTATACCAGATAATTCTCTACTTGATTCTACGATCAATTCGATATATAATACCTGATTTCTGGATCCTTTTCTCTTTTATCTCTTCCCCGAGCCTTTCTCGCTTTCCTCTAAGCTTTTTCTTACTTCTATGAATGTTTAAGGCTCGAATGAAGTGTATATTTACTCAAGAGACACAACACAAGAGTGTCATGCCCAACACACCTCGTGCCATTTTCATTTTGACACGTGTCGATCAGTTTTTCAGTGTTTCGGGACACTCAGCATGTCGACACGCCCCGTGTCAACCTTGGTACGACTGTGTCCATCATTTTGAGCACATTCGTGTTTAATTTTTTAGCATGTTCATGCTGTTTTCCAGCCAACACACCCCTCAGCACGACCCCGTGCTGGAAGGATGCCCTGGGGTGTGTTGAGTCGATTCCTTGCCGATTTGACGTCAAAACCTCATTCTATCGAATTCTCGACTCATATAACTCTTAACTTATTCATAATATGCCTATTTAACTTATATTTTACCTCTTTTCTTTATTAATTTCATTAATTATCCTAATCATATCTTATTTTGCTTAATAATAAGGTTTTCATATGGGAATATTACAAATCTTCCCCCTTAAAGAATGTTGTCCTCGACATCCACTTTTGTTCTATGTTATAACTATATATCTCTATTTTCTTATTTTCTCTATCTTTCTGTATGCAATTGCAATTACTTAATATATATAAAATGTACCTGTGAATAGTTGTAGATAATCGTGTCTCATCCTATACTTAGTCTCCCACGTTGCTTCTTCCAGATTATGATTTTTCCAGAGAACTTTAACCATTGGAATCTATTTGGTGCTTAGCTGTTTCGTTCTATAATCCACAATCTATACAGGTTCTTCCGTATAGGTTAAATTTTCTGAAATCTGTACTTTTGATTGAGATATAACATGGGTAGGGTCTGATTTATATCTCCTCAACACACTCACATGGAAAACATCGTGAATCTGTGCTAACTCTGTAGTAGAGCAAGTCTGTAGGCTAATGGACCAATCCGCTCTATAATCTCATATGGTCCAACATATCTGGGAGTCAACTTTCCTTTATTCCCAAATCTTACTACTCCTTTCCAGGGTGAAACTTTCAAAAATACCTTGTCTCCAACTTCATATTCCATTTCTCTTCTATGCTGATCATAATAACTCTTTTGTATATCCTGGGTAGCTTTCAACTTACTCTTGATCAGCTCAACTTTTTTAACTATTTCTTGAACAAGTCAGGTCCTTCAAATATTTCTGCCCCTTCTCTGTCCTAGTATATTAGAATTCTACATTTTTTCCGTATAGAGCTTCATACTGTGCCTTCCTAATGCTACTATGATATTGATTATTGTAAACAAATTCCATCAATGGTATGTACTGATCCCAAAAACCCTAAAAATACAGAAGACAAGATCTCAACATCTCCTCTAGTGTCTGTATAGTCCTCTCTGTCTGTCCATCAGTTTGAGGATGGAAAGCACTACTAAAATTCAATTTTGTACCCATCGCACTCTGTAATGTCTGCCAAAATTTGGAAGTGAATTTGGGATCTCTATCTGATACTATGAAAATAGGAATACCATGTAATCAGACTATCTCTCGTATATACAACTATGTCAACTACTCTAAAGAGATTCCAATTTTAATCGGTAAGAAATGTGCTGTTTTGGTCAGTCTATCTACAATCACCTAAACTGCTTCTTTACCCGACTGTGTACGTGGCAATCCTATCATAAAATCCATAGTGATTCGTTCCCACTTCCAGACTGGTATCGATAATGAAGTTTTCCTGTTGGTGCCTGATGTTCAGCCTTTATTTATTGACATATCAGACATCTAGAGACAAATTCAGCTACTTCCTTTTTCATGTTTGGTCACCAGTAATGCTGTTTCAGAGTATTGTACATTTTTATCATTCCTGGATGCATATCATATGGAGCATTATGTGTTTCATCCAGTATCTCTTGTCTAATCCTCTTGACATATGGTACATATACTCTGGATCCAATCATCAACAACTCATCGATCAATTGAAATGGGGTCTCAATACCATGATTAATATGTTCAATTATCCTTATGCACTCTTCATCTTGTTTTTGTGCTGCTTGTATCTGTCTTAACAACATTGGTTGTACTTGTAATGTTACTATTAACACTCATTATTCAGTTTGTTCTAACTTTTTATTCAAGCTTCGTAAAGCTATCAAATCGATCATTTGTGTTAATTTTAAACTAAATATAGCAACACTTGACTTTCTACTCAGTTCATCTGCGACCACATTCGCTTTTTCAGGAGGTATTCAATCATGCAATCATAGTCTTTCAACAACTCTAACCATCTTCTTTGTCACATATTAAGTTCTTTATGGGTCATCAAGTATTTCAGACTTTTATGGTCAGTAAAAATCTGAAATGTCTCGCCATATAGTAATGTCTCCAGATCTTTAGAGCAAACACTACTGCTGCAAGCTTTAAATCATGTATTGGATAATTGGTTTCATGTGGTTAGACTTGTCTAGAGGCATATGCTACCACTTTGCCGTTTTGCATCAATACACATCCAAGTCCTTGATATGAAGCATCACTATAAATAACGAATCCTCTTGTACTCGAAGGAATTGTAAGGACTGCAGCTGTGGTCAATCGATGTTTCAGTTCATCAAAAATTTGCTGACATTGTTCATCCCACTGGATAGAAACATTCTTTCTCAGTAGTCGTGTCAACGGTGCAACTATAATCGAGAACTCCTCTACAAATATACGATAGTATCCTGCCATACCCAGGAAACTACATACCTCTATAACTGTCTCAGGAGGTTCCCAATTTACTACTGTTTCAATCTTCTTTGGATTTATTGATATTCCCTGTCCAGATATCACATGTCCCAAGAAAACTACATGATCCAACCAAAACTCACACTTTGTCAGTTTTGCATACATTTGCTTTTCCCATAGTATTTGCAATATTGTTCGCAAATGTTCATTGTGTTCTTCGGTATTCCTCGAATAGATCAGTATATCATTTATAAAGACAATCACAGACTGATTAAGGAAGGAATGGAATATATTGTTCATTAGTGCCATAAATGCTACTGGAGCATTAGTTAAACCAAATGGCATAACTAAAAACTCGTAATGATCATACTGGGTACGAAAAGCAGTCTTTGGAACATCTTCCTGAGCTATCTTTAATTGATGATACCCAGATCTTAGGTCAATCTATAAAAGCATTGTGGCACCTTGCAATAGGTCAAGTAGATCATCTATACGAGGTAAGGGATATTTATTTTTCACCGTGACTTGGTTCAATTTTTTGTAATCTATACACAGTCTTAATGTTCTATCCTTCTTTCTAACAAATAATACAGGTGCTTCCTAAGGTGAAACACTAGATCAAATGAATCCTTTATCAAGTAATTCTTGTAATTGTTTCTTTAATTCCTATAATTCAGATGGTGCCATTCCGTACGACTGTACAGATATGGGTGTCGTACCAGAAATCAACTCAATAGTAAACTCTGTCTCTCTATCAAGAGATAATCCTGAGAGATCCTCTAGAAATACATTAGGAAACTGATCAAGTCAAACTCTGTCAAATCTAATAATATCAAATCAACTGTAAATTCTGTGTTTTGTATTTGTATTGTACAATTTCTATATATCGTATGTACTCCTATCATTTTGCTTAATGAGGTATGGACTCCTTGGATCTTGGTCAATGTCTCAGGTTTCACTTTTATTACACGTATTATTCTGAGGGTAATAAATGAATGTGTAAAACCAGGATCTATCAATACATAAGCAGAAATGCCAAATAAATGTAACTCACCTGTAATCACCTTAGGAGTGTCTACTGCCTCCTGTCTGGACATTGTAAAAACTCAAGCATGTCCCTGAGTCTATATACCAGAGGCTTCTCTGCCTCAACTAGACACTGGAGTAGAAGCAACTCCTCTACCCTGTCTATAACTGCAACTCACAATCGTCCTTGGATCACTACTGTGTACTACTAACTGTGTCTGGGATGTATCCCTCTCTAACCCAACACTATCTCTCCTGTCAGGGAAATCTCTAGCATAATGTCTCTACTGACCACACACATAAGCACCTGTCAATAGTCTACACTCACCGATATGAATCCTCTAACAATGTGGACATGGTAGTCTAGCAGGTCCTATCACTATCACCGAGCTACCCCATTCAAATCCTCTATCGTGATAAGAAAAAGGTCGTGATCGGCCCGCAGTAAATCCTCAAAATTTGGTACGAGTAGGGGTAAACTCAGTCCTCTTACCCGATCTACTAGACTCTCTTAGAGTCACTACCCTCTTCTGTTTTCCTTCTTTCTCTTCATCATCATCTTTTCCTTTAAGAAGTTCTTCGGCCCTAATAGCTGCATCTCTCAGTACTGTATACTCACTCGTTTTTATTTTATGATTTGTTTATGAATCTTATTCAAACCATCCTCAAATAACCTACATTTATCCGTGTCAGTAGAGATATAACTCGTAGTAAAACGTGATAGCTAGATAAACTATAACTCATACTCAACTACAGTCATCTTCCCCTACTTCAGAGCTAAGAACTCCTTCCTTTTCACATCATAGTATACATTCGGTAAATACTTCTTTTTGAACTCCCGTAAGAAATCCTCTCATGCTATAACTCGAGGAAACTCCAAAGAATGGGGAATTGTCTTCCACCATTCATAAGCATCACTCTGTAATAATGACATAGCAAACACTAACCTGTCTACAACCGTATACTGCATCATCTCAAAGACTCTAATAATTCAATCCAACTACTCCTCTGCCAGTCATGGATCTGTGGTACCCCTGAACTCTATAGCTCCTAACTTCTTCAATTCCTTAAAGTTTTTGGCTCTAATCTGGTAATCAGTCAGAGGTAGATCCCTGTAGATAGGATAATAAGATGGAGGTGGATAAGGATAACCGTATTGCAGATGATCAGGATCATATGGCTCGTGTCTAGATCCTGCATAAGACATCTGAACAGTATCTCTCTGTAGGGTCTGCTGCTCTCTCTCTCTCTATAAACTGTCTAGGCTATGACATATCTATAAAATCAAATAAAGAATAATTAAGCACACATTTCACACAATGCACATTCAAATTCAGAACACAAATCACATATCAACAAATAGTCCAGGGATCATATCCCAGCTCTGATACCAAAATAAAACATCCTATACTTATTACATTATTAATCATATAATTAACTAAATCATTAATCAATTGAAATACATATATTCAAAAACTTTTTCTTTTATCCTTTAATATTCTCTGTTGGATCAAGGGTGATCAGCATTAAGTCCCTAACTTAGTTTTGATAATGGAGAAACACTGTAAAGTGATAAAGATTGATTTTCAGGTTAGGTGTGAAGTCTGCACATTGCTAACGTACGTTAATGTTGGAATTAACGTACGTTGTTCAAACTAAAATCCAGAAAAAATCAACAGATGAATAACGTGGGATGAAAAAAAGGGCAACCCACGTTACATAAATTAACGTACGTTAATCTTGAAATTAACGTACGTTAACAAAAGTGTTAGTTTGGACAGAATTGAAACAGAAAGCTACGAGTGGTGGCAGTGGTGAAGCAGAAATTCGTAGCGTACGTTATTTATGAAATTAACGTACGTTAGCGTGTCTGACAACACTAAAAGTATGGGCAAGTGGAATTCTAACGGCTAGTTTTTAGCTCCAACGGGCAAAAACTTTAGAGTGAGATATAATGTAACATCTTGGAAATTATTTGAATGAAATAAATTGAGTATTGATATGAAAAATGAAAGTTGATTGACAATTGATTTATGGTTAACATAGGTATGTATAAATGAAAAAAGTATGTCTGAAAAACAGCAAAGAAAACATTGTAGGCCATTAGTACGCGTGGTTGAGCTTACCACACGTAGTCAAAGCCGAGCACGCGTACATGGTGCAAATAGATGCGTTGTGGAGGCGACCACGCGTACTTTGTGTATAACATGAGCTGGAGTGAAATGGAAACATAAGAGAAATGACGAGGATTATTTCTTCGTCTATAAACAGAAACAGGAAACAGGTGATGGATGATAGGAAATGGAGAGCTCAGAGAGATTAGAGAAAAAGAGAGACGAGAGAGAAGGAAAGAAAGAGAGAAAAAAAGGGTTTTAGTTCGGGAAATCGACGATTGGAGCAGGTTCGATATTATGGAGGTTGTGTCGATATTTCTTACTTTGCACGTATTTTGAAGTAAGTGATTTTACACTTACTAAATTGATTCGTAAACCTTATTATTTAGGCTTCTATATACGTAATAATAGTTGGCCTATAATGAATTGCTGATATTGCTAGGTTTAGACGAATCAATATTGAAAACAATTCTGTCGTGAATTAATTATATGTTGCCTGTGTGGTATGATTCAATTGGATATTGATTGAATACCTGTGTGGTATGTTTGATTGAGATAAAATGTTATACCTGTATGGTATTGTTGGTATGCTTTCCTAGTGCTGTGTGTGATTATAATCCTATGTTGATTGATACTGTTCTCTGTGTGAGTGTTGTTGTGTGTGTATATGAATGATATTCATATTGATTACATTCATACATATATCATAAGTCTGTGTGACACGAGCCTGTGTGGAAAAAGAAATATTATTTCCTGTGTGGATGAGGACTGAGCTGTGTGCGGTCCAGATTTACGAGTTTTATACTCAGAGCTGTGTGCTCAGGCTATATGTCATTCCTCTGCTGTGTGCGATAGAGGATTCCCACTGCTGTGTGCTATGGTGGGCAAAACCCGGGTCATTCTGTGTGGATTTGCATTAGCATTTTATATCATACATTTATATTCATATATGTATAACGGTATGATTCTGATCCTGTGTGAATGTTAACCTGTGTGGTTAAATATATGTTATCCTGTATGGATATAGATCTGTGTGATCTGGAATTGCTGTGTACTTAATAAATTCCTGTGTGGAATATTGATAACTGTGTGATATAATGTTTGTGTGATTAGCATTGCCTGTGTGGCTATTTTGTTGATTATTAATCTATGTGATTGTGAATATAGATGGAAAGCTGTGTGCTCTTTATTGATCATAGTAGCTGTGTGCT
>CANYCX011563877.1:0-10163 GCA_948193385.1 Breynia disticha f. nivosa | reverse complement strand
GCATGTGATTGCATAACATTCATATGCATTTGAGTTGCATTCATTCATAGCATGTTTGATTCGTGTTATTGATTATGAATGCTTTATAAATGTTGAAATTTATGGTCATATTTGTACTATCCTTATGAAGATTGGATATTGTTATGATGATTTGAGATTGGTTTGAAATGCGAATGTTTCGGTTATATGATATTGTTTTGAAATGATTGTTTGATTAGGATAGAGGAGAATCATATCTTGTGTTGGGATATTGATTGTCCTTGCGCTCATTTAAATTATACGAATCAATTATTGTGTAAGAAGCTTACTGAGTATTGAGAAATATTCACCCTTTGTTTGAATTGTCTAAATGATACACAGGACGCAGATAGCTGCCACTGGACTAGAGCTGCAGTGATCTTATGCCAGATAGCTGTTGTCAGAGGTTGAGCTCCATACATATGTTTTTATGTGCTTCCATTTTTGAGATTGTACATATTTTGTAAATATTTATATTTTGAGTTTGAAACGTTTTCAAACTTGTATCCGTTTCCGCTGTAAAATATTTTATGATACTGATGTTTGGACCGAGTATGTTTATGAAATAAATATTTCACTTTCTCTCACCTCTGTTTTCACTCTGATTTATTATTAGTATTATCTAAATATGGTTTATCAGGTTAAAAGGATTTTGAAAATGAGCTTCACACATTTACTCTTTTTGGGACCCAATGGATTACTTCTTTTCCATGACCAAGAAGGCCAAAATTATAAGTTCTATCACCCCAAGTGTATAAATCACCAAAAAGTCTTACAGCACACATGTGGTACTCACCACATGCTACAAGCTCAATGTTTGTATTACTCAGGGTATCAATCAGTTTTAGATGTATGACATCTGAATCCACACCATGCCCAAGCCTACCTCCTGATTCCTCTCCCCAGGAGAAGATTTCCCCTTGCTTTGTCACTGACGCTGCGTGTCTTCCACCACACGCAAGATTCTGGACATCTAGCACTATAGCAGATTCCAAGGCTTTAGGCAAGAGTGAATCCATTTTTGCACTTTAACAAGTACCAACTTTATGACTTCCACCACCTAAGACACCATCACCAGTCCCTTCTTCCCAGATGAAAACATCCCCCAATGCATCACCATCATGGCTTGATGAACTAACTGCACTTGACAAACTAACTCTAATTGTATCCATTGCCATCGCTCTCATATGACCATGTACACTATCAGAGCCTCTAGAAGACAGAGAATGCACTGAACCACTCGCAGAATCAGGAGGGAAAAACCTTTGGGAGGAACTGCATACAATATGACATCTGAAAAGGCCTTATCTAGACCATTCTTAGGCAGGCTTTCATATGGATTATGAATCCGAAAGTGGTCGCCATCCTAAATTAGATCCAAACAGTACATCATTCCACTAGTGTCAATTAGGAGGAGAACTTGAAAAAGATGTGATGGTGGATATGGGAAGAACTGAATTTTCATACCTTTTGAAAACTTTCATTACTGCTAAATGGAGAATTTAGTGGAGAGCTTCTACGAGTATAAGTCCTTGGACTGTTAGCTTCAGACGGAACTCCATCACTCCTAGATTTTGTTCTCCATTTTCGATGATGATGATGTGAAATTAAGGCTTTTAAACCACTGAACCATACCTCAGATTCATCTTTGTCCTTGCAAATTTGGTAATTAAAGATCATACCATCAAATTACAATGAGTTTTTAATATCAAAAGTTATTAAAACAGCAAATATATGAAGCAGGCGTTACATAAAAAATTCAGTCAACTGTAAAATAACTCGTGTACACAATTTATGTTGGAAATGGAAGAAAATAACTACAGGAAAGAAAATCATACCAAATCAAGAGACCTCTCATTGTATATAAGAGAGAATGATTGATACCCTTTCTCAGGCCGTGGATACCTCTGAAAGATTGGCGGGGAAATAGAGCCACACATACTCAGTACATAGTATAAGAAGACTTACTCTGCCGCCTCATAAATGAAAATAAGACAGTTTTTTTGTTATCATTCACAGGTATAGATTTAAAAACATTTTCTAAAATATAATGATCAGGGAAACTGTTCAAAAATTATCAATGCAGATAAGTTGGTTAAAAGATGCCTTATGCTTGTAATTTTTAAAAAATTAACCATATGTCATTACTATAAACTTATCAGAAGAAAGTCACAACCATACAAATTATCAATGCAGATAAGTTGGTTAAAAGATGCCATTCTATCAGTCCTTGACATTAATACACAACTAAATCCTATTTAGTAAATCCTATACACTAAAAATTTCAACCATTCTCAAAAGACCCAAACCCTTCCATTCACCATTTCCACTCTCTTACCACACTATATTTCATTCCATCATCAACATCACTTACAATCCCCACCTCCAATTTCCGCATTCAATTCTTATTCACTTCACATAAAAAAGAACGACGACCGATTGAAAAGAAAAAGTTCTCCACTGATTTTGGAAGCCCACATAAGGAAATGGAATATACGAATGAACTAATTATGAGTTGAAAGGTAAATGCGGTGTAGAGAGAGAGAGAGAGAGGCGAAGGAGTAGAGATTGCAAAAGTGAGAATAGCAAGGTATAAAAATGGAGGTGTATGACTATGAAGAGAGATTAGAGAATAATATTCTGAAAGACAAATTAAAGAAAGAAATGCTAAAAGTGCAAGCGTGTAGACTAACTACACTATACTTGTACTTCTACACTACGCAGCTTATACACTTGCCCATTGCCGTAATTATTTATTATTATTTTGATTTTGATGTTACTATTTAATACTAAATAATAATAACTAAGGTTGCGTTTATTTCACGGAAAATTAGTTCTTAAAGAAAATATTTGTCTATAAAAAATAAGTTTCAGAATTTTATTTTTCAAAATTGTATTTTCGAGTGTTTGGTAACCATATAAAAATTTAATTAAAAAATATTTAGAATTTACACAAATATAATTTAAGCATATTACAAACACATTAACAATTAAAAAATATATAATAAAGCTTAAAATATTTAAATAATATATAATATTAGACATTAAATATAAGCAAGTGATAAATTGAAAAATGTTTTTCTCTTTTAAAAATAGGATAACACTTTGTAAAAAAAAGCTATATAGAGAAACTATTTTCCAGTTGACCAGAATTTATTTTTCATTGACTATTTTCTTTTATTCAAACAAACAATAAAAAATGAAAAAAATATTTTCTAAAAAAATATTTTCTCCCAAACAAACAAAGCCTTAATCTTATAGTTATTTGTCTCCATTGAGAGCCTTTTATCCTTATGTTAACTGAAAATTTTTATTTATATTTTACTATCTTTTTTTTTCTTTTTTTTAATTTACTATCATCTCTTCATCATCGGCTTTTATTATTTTTTTTTATTTTTTAAATTTGAATAAAAAATAAATTGACAAAATTATAATATAAAAATTAATAAAAAATAATTATTATTCTAATATTTTTTTTAAAAAATATTTTTTTATCTAAAATAAAAAATTTTATATTCATTAATTTTTTAATATTTAAATTTGAAATATCTAAAATTAATTTTATATATTTTTAAAAAAAAATTATTTCCCTTCAAATAAACAAGCATAAGTATTTTTTTTTTTAGTCAAACAAGCATAAGTATTAAGAGGACAATTGATGTGGTTTTCCCTAGTTGAATGCGAAAAATTACAATTCAAACTCGAGAATAGCAATATATATATATATATATATGCTGCGATGAAATCACAATGGTGGGCAAGTCAAACCCATCCAACACCAGTGAATGATGACTCCGTCTTCCCTCCTTCACCTCCTCACTCTCTTCTCAATCATTCCGTTCTCATTTCCCACCATATCACTCTCCAATCAAGTAATTCTTTCTCCCTAATTTCGCTAACTCTTATTTTCTTTTCTAATTTCTCTTAACTTACGAGTTCTGCATCGCAGTTTTGTGAAGTTGGGATCGGATACGCAGAAGATGGCTGCGGAACGACGTCTTCGTCTTCCAAGTTGTTGATAAAGGGAGGAACTGTTGTGAATGCACATCACACGGAATTTGCTGACGTGTACGTTGAGGAAGGAATTATCGTCGCTGTTAGGCCTGATATTAAGGTTCATTTTCGCTTACATCATTTCTTCGAAAACTAGAGTGTATTTGACATTTTTGAATTTTTTTATCTGTAATAGTAGAAAGATCAAAGTATAGTGGTGATTTGTATTGTGAAAACATCTGAGCAAGTTGTAGCTAAAAAGTAAAAACAGAACATTTCATGATTTGATGCTTATATCTTTTGATTGTCTCTCTTATGATATAAATCCGAAGAGTAGTTGTATGTGTTGAGCTGTTCACAATTTTCTGTTTCCAAACCCTGTTTAATGGGAAATTGACTGCTTCCGGAATTTTGTAGAATTCGTCTTTTCCGCTTCATAAATTTTGTGACAATTGGCAGTAAATGGTCCTTGATTTTATAAGCTTTGGCGAAAAACGTCGGATCCACTGCCTCATATTTTGGAGCCGTGAATTACCTGTTGAATTGTTTTTGTACTGTGTACATTCGTTGGATGATTGATCTTTATAAGTTTTTCCCCAACTGGCAGGTTGGCGATGATGTTAAGGTTATTGATGCCACTGGAAAATTTGTCATGCCTGGTTAGTCAAAGCTGACATAGACCAATCTCTTTACTTTTTCTTTTATTAAACAAATACTTGACAGTAGTAAAATGAACCTACTTAATTTGATTTCTGCAAGGCATCTTGAGAGTTAATACTGCTATGCATACTTGTCCTCCCAGCATCAGATACGAAATGAGTGGATCAAATGCAATGGCTAAGAATTTAGGATTAATAATGTGATCCTTGTGTTGAGTGATACTGTGAATTACCATTATTGGGCATTTATAATGTTTGATTGTGATATGCTGGTTAACTTTAAATTCAATTGAGCTACTTTGCTTTATTTTTTATTAGGCTTATTTAATTAAAAAAAAATACAAACTTTGATTAAATTAACAAATGTGTAACCAATTTTAAAATTTATTAAAAAACTCTGCATTTTTATAACAAATTTGTCACCAATTGGTTCTTCAAAATTTTTGTCATTTTGTTGGCATGGCTATTCATGTGGACACTTTTAATAACTTTTTTTCCTGTTCTTGTAATATGCAGGAGGTATTGATCCTCACACACACCTGGATATGGATTTCATGGGTACTTCGACCATTGATGACTTCTTCAGTGGTCAGGCTGCAGCACTAGCTGGAGGAACAACCATGCATATAGACTTTGTTTTACCTATCAATGGCAATCTAACAGCAGGCTTTGAAGCTTATGAAAAAAAAGCGAAAAATTCTTCTATGGATTATGGCTTCCATGTGGCAATTACCAAATACAATGAAGATGTTTCACAAGAGATGGAAATTATGGTGAAGGAGAAAGGTTAATATAATTGATTCTTGGGTTACATAATCAAACTTTCTTAAATTCTCTTTCAATTTGTATCAGTTAAACTTGAAAAGCATTTGCCTTTATTAATTTGAATTATTGCCAATATAACTTGGAACTTTTAGGTATCAACTCTTTCAAGTTCTTTCTCGCATATAAAGGGTCCTTTATGATAAACGATGAGGTTCTATTAGAAGGATTCAAGCGCTGCAAATCTCTAGGTGCATTAGCTATGGTTCATGCAGAAAATGGTGATGCTGTTTTTGAAGGTCAGAAAAGAATGATTGAACTTGGTATTACTGGTCCAGAGGGTCATGCACTTTCAAGACCACCTGTGGTAATCCTTAATATATGCTGCCCATCTTCCCTTTTTAATAATGACTGCTAGAGTCTATTGTTTCCTTTGATATTTTAGCTGCAATCTGAATCATTATTCTCTATGTTATTTTCTTCTTCTTCTTTTTGCAATTGTTTTATTTGACTTGTTTCCTTTTATTCCCAACTTTTTTCCTGATAATAGTCGAACAGTCTGTACTTGGAACTCCATGTTAAAAGCACTTTCTGAAGAAGTTGTATTAGTAATATAACTGTGACACTAACTAGTATTACTGTCTTTTTTCACAAAACTAGATTTGCACTTTTACTATAATTGTAATTTTCGTTACTCTAAAGTGAAATAAAGATATGAGCTTTCTTCCATTAGCTTCTCTACAAACGATCATATGGAGCTTGATAATATCTTGTCAATCTTGTTTGTGTGCCTCATTGGTGTTAAAGTTGGACAAAACTTCTACAGTTCATCTGGACATAGCCGCTTCACTGAAACTACCCATTATATTTGATTACTTCTAACAACTTCCATGATTTTTAATGATTATCAGCAGAAAGTGGAAATATTCGATTTTAGTTTAACAAACATCCTTTTCAATTGTTGTTAACCTGACCTCGTAATTGTTCAACTTTTTTCCTAGCAACATGCTTAAGACTTTTTCAGTGATTCTTTCTCTGGCTATACCGAATTATCTTTTATCATAAACCATTGTTGAACTTTTTTCTTTGTTGTGGGATTTTGTATTGAATCAAATTGTAATGGTAAACCTGACCATGGCGAAGACTTAAATGTGCCCTTCATGAAATAAGTGAGAAGATTTAATCCTCGAAAGAATTTGAACTACTGCCTCAATCAGTTGTAGACGGATGTTTAGGTGTCTAACAATTTGATGTGCGTTTTGAGTTGTCTACTGATCTGGTTGGTTTTACCAGTTTTTTATTTTTGATTCTTCATCTTTTCTTTTCAATTTGGAATTCTTGTTGTTTCTAAGCCATGGACCATTTGCACTAAACTTTATGATTTGCATTAATCTTCTTTATTTTTTTGACTGAATTAATCATTTTCAATGCTTTCCAGGATCGTGTAGCAATTTTCATTGGTTATTTTGCCTCTGTACAGATTAGTATATGGTTTTCGGACTTTTATACAGCAAATTATTGATCAGTGCAATTGATTAATTTGGGGATTATAGTTGCTCTTTTTCATTAAAAATGACGTGTGCTATATTTTGATGATGTACTGCTCAATTTAGCTTTTGATTGTGATGTCAATTCAGATAGAAGGAGAGGCAACTGCTCGAGCAATTCGCTTGGCACGTTTTGTGAACACTCCCCTCTACGTGGTTCATGTGATGAGCATCGATGCAATGGAAGAAATAGCTAAAGCCAGAAAATCAGGTTTAACTTCATTGTTCATTGATTTTTTTTTTTTAAAGAAAAGAATGTTCAGTTTTACAACGTGGTTTCCAGATTACAGATAATGTATTAATAAGCTGAAAAGCCATATACATCAAACATAAAAAGTGTACAGTGGAGCTGAAAAACCATTCTTCCTGCACTAAACACCAATGATATTTGAATCCATAACAATGAACTTAGCTTCATTTTATGTTTTTGTGTCATAATAAAAAAGAATGTGTATCCTATCCGAAATTTGAATCTTGACTACTGATAACTTGATGTTTTAAGAGAGAGAGAGAGACAGATGTAAATGCTAGTGCACATTTAGTATCAATGTATGGATGTATTTGGCTTCAACTAGTCAAACTCAACGTTCAACATTCAGTAATCAGTAGCAATTTTTGTTGCAACTTGGCGTCTAATAAAACAAAGTTGATCACATTTCAAACCACAGGACAGAGGGTTGTCGGTGAACCGGTGATTTCTGGTTTAGTCCTTGATGACTCCAAGCTGTGGGACCCTGACTTCGCCACTGCATCCAAGCAAGAATAAACATCCCCCTCTCCTTTGTTTCCTTTCCTTTTTTCGCGTTTTTTCTCAGCCAATTTTTTAATTGTGTCACTATTTTCAATTATTAGGTATGTAATGAGTCCACCAATTAGGTCATCTGGACATGACAAGGCTCTACAGGCAGCTCTTTCAACTGGTGTTTTGCAGGTATGCCTTATAATTCATATATTTTGTATCTGAAGAAGAACTGAGATGTTGATGCACTGTTAGATCCTTTGATAAAATATCTCTAGTTTCTGTGATGAATTGGAAGGGAAAAAGTACAGCATTTCTGATTTTGCAAGATTTATTATAAGCAAGCTTTGTGCTATACAAGTTTATGTTTTTCTAAATTCACAACCATTAACCTTTGTTCCCCCATATATCTGTTCACAGTGTTTTCTTGACACTTGCAGCTCGTTGGAACTGATCATTGTACTTTCAATTCCACCCAAAAAGCCTTTGGCATTGATGACTTCCGTAATATCCCAAATGGTGTCAATGGTAATGAGAAATATTCTTTCTTACGTTTGAAGTCAAATTTGTGTTCAGTTTTTTTCCTGGTTATATCTTGAGGCATCAAAACTGCTGGTGTCTGAGGAAACTTGAAATGCAGGTATTGAGGAGAGGATGCATCTTCTTTGGGACACAATGGTGGTAGGATAATGTGCACTCTCAGCTTGATGACTTGAAACAAATACAAATTATCATAGCTTTACTTTTGCAGAAAGTTACTGAAATTTGAACATTTTTTCAGGAATCTGGTCAAATTTCTGTTACCGATTTTGTCCGGCTGACCAGCACAGAATGGTATGCTTAACAGAAATTTGTAGAATAATATATGAATTCCTTGTGTTTTCTTTAATCCCAGGCTACAAAGAAAATTGTCCAGTTTACATATTTCAAAATAATACATTGTGGCTGAGCAACATCTCAGTAATTTCATCCTTTTTTATGCTTCCAGTGCTAGAATCTTCAACATATATCCCAAGAAAGGAGCAATTCTTGCTGGATCTGATGCAGATATTATTGTACTCAATCCGAACTCAACTTTTGAAATAACAGCAAAATCTCATCACTCCAGAACAGATACAAATGTTTATGAGGGGAAAAGAGGAAAGGTAAGTTTTCCTCAAATATTTTACTATTTTATTGGCATATGGGGGTATTCTACACTTTAGCTAATTTCTTAGTTCAACAGTTCATCTGATGCTTCCACTCTTGGCAGCTATTGAATTTCCAACGTGAATCGTTTTTCCTGTTTTCCCTGATCTTACTAGTTGATAGAAACAACCTCATTTTTTTGGCAAACCATCTAGCATTCTGTTATGTACATATATTGGATTTGCACCCAAATGCAGCATTTTCCTCTGGTGTTTTGCAAGGCATCAAGTCACTTGATAAAATTTGACTTGCAACATTTCTTCATATGTTTCATCAGGGAAAGGTTGAGGTGACGATTGCAGGTGGCAAAGTTGTTTGGAACAATGGTGATTTAGAGGTTACGCGCGGCTCGGGCAAGTACATAAAAATGCCGCCTTTCGGTTATCTTTTCAATGGAATTGACAAGGCTGATGCTGCATATCTGTCGTCCCTCAACGCACCAGTAAAGCGTTTAAAATCCACGGCTTGAAGTGAGCTTCTCTGCTATGGTTTGTTTTTCTTCCTTATTAAAACCTACTTAGGTAAGTTACAGATTATGGCGATATTTTGGAGAATTGGTTGAAAATGGAGTTGTATAAATCATACTTGTGAATATATCTATTATCATCAATATCATTGCACATATCTATTGTTAGTGCTGTCAATTTTGACTAGAAAACACGACTTGTGAGCACGTGTTTATGACACAACACGAATGACACGAATTCAATTTTTGTAAAGATTGAATCTGAACGACTGATAAGAAAGAAGACATTATTTTATCTGTTATTGTCAAAGTGAGCTGCCATAGTTTGTTTTTGGTTAGGGATGGCAGCGGGTAGCAAAAATCTAACTACCCGCGGGTACTCGCCCCGTAAAAACCTACCCGAACCCGATTTAAATGGGTTTGGGACGGGGATGGGTATTTAAAACCATACCCGTCGCGGGTTCGGGTCGGGTATGGGTTTATCCCTCTGGGTACCCGGAACCCGAACCCGCTTATATAATCGGGTTCGGATAACGGGTACCCGCATATACCCGCCCATAAAACCCATTCAAATATAAAAATGATAGCAGAGGAGACTCGAACCCACGTCCTTTCCTTCATAAAGACCAACAATACCAATGAACCTTTTGCAATTCTTGTAAATTTGAGATATTATATTATATATATAAAATTTAAACGGGTAATGGGTACTCGCGGGTAATACTATTAGGGTATGAGACGGGTACGAGTTTCATCTAAACGGGTTCGGGACGGGTTCGGGTAGTTTATAC
>CANYCX011563832.1:0-12946 GCA_948193385.1 Breynia disticha f. nivosa | reverse complement strand
ACTTTAGATAATGAAATTAAGTGCACAAACGTAGAAAATTAATACTAAAATATTAACATATTAAATCACTCATCACAATCCTTCCTGATTTCACCTCTATAACCAGTCAATGGAGAGATATTTCCCATCTTAATAATAGACTTAAACAAACTTGTAGAAGTAAATGTACTTGTGCTGTTTATTGTTGTGTAAGTTAGTTAGTTGGCAATAGTTATTTGATGAGAGATATTTAACTTCCAAAACTCTCCTTATCTTAGGAGATAGCAACATTAACATCTCTGTATATATTACGTCAAGTTGTAACTATTGTTATATATGAAATTCTGATCCTTTTTGGCTCGTACTATCGTATCTTTAAGACGGTATTAGAGTAAGCTTCAACTTGAAACGTGTTGTACTTTAACTCTTGATACGTTTGTATGTAATTTTAGTAAATAAACTAGAAATAAAAGTCGTTTCATCTGTTTTGTTCACAAATGTGCCTCAATATTTTGATTTGTAATGAGGCTCTTTCCTAAAAAAATCCTTT
Organism: Breynia disticha f. nivosa; assembly: GCA_948193385.1. Classification (NCBI taxonomy): domain Eukaryota; kingdom Viridiplantae; phylum Streptophyta; class Magnoliopsida; order Malpighiales; family Phyllanthaceae; genus Breynia; species Breynia disticha. Next base: position 12,417 of record CANYCX011563832.1, on the reverse strand, counting down.
TGAGTCGTGTTAATTGTGTTGTGATTGTGACAAGGTTCCTTAATAAGTAGAGTGTCTGTAATGTTAATAAATAAACTAAAAGCAGAAGTAGTCTCACCTACTTTGTTAGCAAATATGCCTCAATATTTGGACTTGTAATGAGACTCTTTCCCAAAAAGGACCGTCAATTCGTAAATTATTTATGACATTAATAATACAAAACTTGAATTTGTGCCACCTTTATTGTTTCACAAATCGTATTATTGAGTCAGAAATTGACAGTTCTAATAAAAATGTATATTGTTGTAGAAGAAGAATCCACTCCCTCGTTTCCTAACAAAAATGTATGGTATTATATCATTAACCAGTCAATACTGCATCTTCACCCATCCACAATTTTATTCTGCTGCCATTGCATGGATTTCCAATTTCCATTGAAGATGAAAAATTTAGTTTTGAACGTTTCCTATAACTTTTATGTGGTACATATCAATTTTGTGGACATTGCCTCTAAGGTAAAACTCAATCAAAGGCTACAAAATTGGTAAAGTTCAAATGGAACCATATTTTCTTCCGCTTTGTGTCCACGTTCCTTGGGTTGAAGCAGATGCCTTTTCCCAGGAGGCCTCACTCGCATATCCCCCATTCATGTCTTCCGGCTTTGCGTAGCCATGTCCATTTCCGCTTGCCTGTTTTTCCAAGAATTGAAGAAACGTCAGAAATGCAAATGTGCTAGCAATGAAGTTGTGAATTAAGAGTTAAATTGAGACCAACGGAACATGTTATCACAACGACAAGTGCAACATATCCAAGGACTAGAACCAAGACATTCGAAGGATGACAATTTCTGACCCGATAACATGATTGATGAATACATGATTAGACATGACATAGATGACACAAATTCATTTTTTGTAATATTTATATCATAAATAGTGATATTTGGTTAAAAAAAAATTATTGACACGATTATGACCCATCAACCAAAATTGCCACCCTTCGACATGTTTTTTTTTGTCTAAACCACGAGGTATCCTGCGCACTCCAAACTAATCCTCGTTCGAGTCGGGCATGACCACAAGGGCGGCAAGCTCTCCCAACTAAGCTTTAACGCAACTGCGTACTCAGGACTCGAACTCAAGATCTCTAGTTAAACTAGAACAACTCCACGTCAATTGATCTACGCGCTTGGTGGTACCCTTCGACATGTTGGTACAAGGAAATTCATTGATATTGTAGTTACAAAAATATCCATCGATAAATCCCCAATTGCACACCATGAATGTGAAATTCAACAAGTTTCTAGCATCCATTGTTTTTATCCAGATCACATTATTCAAGTTCTTACAAATAAGGCATATCACATTAATTCGGTCCATCAACAACAGTCAAAATTAAGGGTTCCAATCATATAAACAAGTCAAAGAAACTTACCGCTTCTAAACAGGCGGACAAAATTGTCATGCCAGGCAATGCATCAATCCCTCGCTGTGTTGGAATGAAAAGTTATTGATGAGTTTATTTATTCATAACCGTGAAAATGAGATCGACAAAAGCCAACTAAAGAAGCCTACCTGGCGTTCCACACGAGTCTTGTAAACAAATCCGCCACAACAAATAACTGCCGATGCGACAATAAATCTGTTTGACGCAAAAAAGAACATGCAACAAGAGCAGTTTTGCTTCATTATCAGCAAAATAGATGAAAAGGCAATGTTGCTTGAAATAAAACAAATATAGCAAAGTGTATGAAAGCAGAGTGATCTGATTATGGGCAAAAATCCTTGGCCATTTACAAAAAAGAAATGTATACTGTGATTATTATATGCATTAATATGTCAAATGAGTATCACATAATGCATGAAGAGAATAAAAGAAGAAGACGAGCTCTTGACTGTGACTCAGAGATTAAATAAGTAAATTTGCCATACATGCAAGATATGACTCCAAATATCGCCCATCCTCTTCTAGCGTCGTCTCCATTGTCCTGCCTACGTTCTGAAGAATTTAGTCAGTACAACAATTATACTAATGATTGATTGATATATGAATTGGAATTACTCGCATAATGAATGCAAAATAAACATACCACATATTTTGGCAAGAATAAACTGGATGGGCTCATAACCCTCTACTGGAATAGTAACATTGACTTCATATGGACTATTGCGGGCCTCCTGACCTTCAAAATTTGCAAATCAAGGTTCAGGAGCCTATAGAATGAAAAGCAACTCAATATCATTGCAAGATAAGGAACCCTTACATCTCCAATCCACAATCAAGGTTGAAGGTGACAAAGTTGTGGGAGGACTGCCTATTGTAGCTGACCCTGATAACTTAACCTCCAGTCCTTTCTCTGGATAAACCTGCACAAAAAAAATGTGTTAACTAGCTTAAATATATACCACGCTGTTTACCATGAGAGAGTTAAACTCCAGTACCTTAACTATAGGCTTTTGCACCAGCTTAGAGAGAGAAGCAACTGCTGTCATATATAGAGTGACATAAGTTTGTTCAGTATTGAAGCTGAAGATGAGAACAAAAAATCAATATTGTTAATGAGGGATTCACAAGCTCAAAATTACAGTGATTCGGACGATATTGATAAGGGAAAAAAAAAAGGATGACATTCCATGAATTATCAATTACCTAAAATCTTGGTGAGACTTTTCAAAACCCAGTTGAGTCATGCCATTATACACCTGAAACTCATGGAAATTTAAAAAAAAAACATAAAATAAGCATAGCCCTCTTACTTCATCTATACGTAACAGCAGAGAATGAATTCATACAATTTCCCATGATCGTGGATGGAATCCAACAGTGAAGCCCTGAAATATTCGTGGGCCAGGTACCTCACATGGAATAGCAAGCTCAACAAAAACACTGAAGGAGAAACATCCACACACTCAGAGATGCTTTTTTTCTTTTTAATGAAAAAGATTAATTCTGGGCTACAGAATATTGATGAGTTGTAAAATGCAATTCAAGGCAGCAAGAAGAGACCTGCAAATGGATTCATAGGTCACATTGCATATGCACCCAAGGCCACCTGAGATTAGACAATATAAACTACGATATTAATCCTTGATTATCAAGGAGAATATAGCATACACAAGAATAAAGAAATAATGACAAATAAAAAAATTAAGAAACAATAACAAATGTAATGCATTTCAAATAGGAAAGGAAAATATCCCAATACTTTAGAAATGTGGAGCTAAATCAAGAAAAATTGTAAATCTAAACTTACATATAATAATATCTACTACTTTGATTCCCAAAATCAACAGATCAGAAAAGCGTAGAATGTAATGTAGCTAACAGCACTTTGACAAACCTTTACACTGTCCATTTAAACAATTTCCACATATAATATTCACCTGAAATTGCAAAGAAGGCACATATTGATAAATCTTAAGATTTATGAAAAGCATATGAATAAAATAAAATAAACAATGCCCAGATTGGAAAACAAAAAAAAAACAGAGTCCTGAAAATTAACCAACCTGAGCTGTGCGTCCCAGTTTATCATAAGTTGTCTCACAATTCACCAGGTCACCACCATAGTATCTCTAGACAGGTTGAAAGATTAGGAAGTTCAGAATATCAACTACCAATATCAGGAAATCATAGCAAGTCTATAAAATGACAATGAGAATGCATGTAAATATGCTAACATGCTATATAAGATTCCGAAATCGGTTGACCTAAAGAGTTTGATCATGCGTAGATACATATGCAGCGAACATAAAACAAAGGATACAGATTAAGAAAAAAAATTGAAGAGAATGGGGTAAATATTTGGAATGATCCAGACCCTGAGCCACAAACTTATCATTTTCAAGGTCTCCCAATTAACAATAAAATGCATCTATTCAGAGGTACTTACTTGAACAAAATCAACATGTCCTGAACCAGCAAGGAAGTAGTTGAATCCATCAAATTTGCCAAAATTTAAATAACCCTGTCAATTATGCAAACCATACTACATATGAAAGCCCTTTATTAAAAATGCAATCACCGTACACTTGAACTGCAGGATACAGAGCTAAATTTTCATATTCAACAATTTATAAAGCAAAACAATTCTGAAAGTCAAGAATTTATCATTACACAGCTTAAGAAACTGCATATAACGAAATAACTCATTCGCCCGCGAAAAAAGCATCGAGCAAACAGTAAACGAATCAAAATGTCAAAGTACTTCTAACTTCCAAGAACAAGGCATAATGCATTACCTGCTGTTGTGATCTAGTTTCAACATCTTTACAAAACCGAACCACCAAGTCAGTCCCTTGGTCCTGATCCTACACCAAAACAACAAAAACATAATTAATATCAACACTGATTCATTTCCATGTGAAAAATTAATCGTAACACTTTTAACAGCAAGCAAAACACACTACCTTTCCTTCATACTCAAAAGGATGACCAATCCAGCTACTCTAATGAATAATCATCAAGAAAACATTATAACAATATTTGAAATACTTTCCACTTATCAAGAAATATAACACTAAGAGAGTTTGAAATACTTCCTAATTATCAAGAAATATAACTCCTTAACATAATTTAAAATACTTCCTAATTATTAAGAAATATAACACTAACAAAATTCAAAATACTTTGTAATTATGAATAAAAATAACATTACAAGTTTATAACAGAACTTAAACTACTTCGTAATCAATAATAAAACAACATCATAGCATAATTTTAACTGCTTAATCAACACTGCACTATACGAAACACAATATACTCAAAATGCATAAAAAAAGATATTCAAAAGGATACGAAATCAACAATGCGACTAGAATTATCAATAGCGAAACAACTCGAGCTGGGAACAGGAAAAGATTCACCTCCAATCACTTGTATAACAAAAACTACAAAAAAAAAAAAAAAAAAATTAATCTAAATCTCAGCTACAAGTTTCTCATAAACTGATAACTCAAAAATAAGTTTCCGTACCAATGAGAAGTAAACATAGACTGCAAAGAGCAAGTACCGAAGCTGAAGCGTATCGTAGATTGATCATCGCTTCAGAGAAACAACCACGCGAGTTAACGAAACGCGAAGAGCTTTGTCGTTTTGCGCATTTCAGATGAATCACGACAATTTTTGTGATGACGAAAATGCCCTTGGTTGAATATCGGGATTTTTTTTAACACAAAGTAGAAGATAAATGTCGGAATTAAATAAGCGGTTTAGCGAGCGGGACACGTGTGTTTTTGGAAAAAAATATTTTCTCTTTATTTTTTTGGTTATAGTTAATTTTCATTTTGGGCACTCAATTTTTTTTATTGGTATGGAATAGTCACTAGAGTTCATTTATTTTGAAAAGGTACTCGTCCTTACTAAACCGAGTAACATACGTTTTTGGTTGGATTGTATGCCAAATTGGAAGATTAATGAGTTGGGAATGAGTCGCATTGTGGTAAGAAAAATTGTGATGGGGATTAATATTAGATATATTAAACGGTTATATTAATTAAATTTTTACTGTGTAAACAATATGATTATTGGTATATTTACATAAGTTTCTAATAAAGTTTATACTTTGTATGTTTATTTAGGTATTTTTTTTAAGACAAATACCGATATATATATTAATGTAATGTGTCCAACCGGAGTACAAAAATAAGGAAATTAGGGGGATCAGAGTCTCATACGTTGAAATCTGACAAAGAATCAGAGGCTCTAGCAAGTTCATGAGCTACTTGATTCGTTGATCTCTTGACATGATGAATACACCATTCTTCAACCGAACCTAACAGATGGTAGAAATCCTGGATGATTTGGCAAAATAGGGAGGTGTCACTGTTTGGCGTCTGGAGGGCCTTGACCATAATCTCTGCATCGGTCTCAATCTCTACTTTCCCACACCCAACCTCGCAACACCACTTGATAGCTTCCTTGATAGCAAGTGCTTCAGCTACACAAACCTCCATTTTAGTATCAACCTTATAGTTTCGAGTACCTACGAATTGACCATATTCATCTCTGACAAGCCCAAGTAGTGCAGCCCTTCTCCTGCCAAACAGCAGCATCTCAATTGATTTTAAGCACAAAAGGTTATGGTTTCTTCCAAACGGAGACCAGATCAGACTGCGACGAGCTTCTCTGGTGAGAAACCTCCTTAGGTTCATCCCTGGATCTCCACTGCAACCACAAAAAATTAATCATGTTAGTAAACTCTGCCTCACCCATCCTTCTATGATCCCAGCACTATACATTCATCTTTTTCCAAAGGCCCCAGCAAATCTAGGCAGCCTTTTCTGTTGCACCAATGACGGTGAACATTACGTCCTTTCTAGGTTTTGATAATGATTTGAAACGAATGAACTTGATAAATATTGTCCATAGGTTGTTGAGACAGCTTAGATCGAAATGGGCCGACTTGGAATTAGATTTTGGTGTTAACATAGATATTTGACAGTATTAGTCGACCAATATATGTGTTAGTCGACTAATTGACATCCAGGATATTCAAGAGCGCGAAATGAAAAGTCGAAAATTTGAATAACGGTAAGTATGCCAGGTCAGGTTAAATTAGTCGACCAACGAGGATTTTACTCGACTAATTTGGAGACAAAAAGTTGTTTACCTTTTTGTGAGTGGGTTCTGCACTTTCTGAGTGGGTTATACTTTTTGTGAGTGGGTTATACTTTTTGTGAGTGGATTCTGCACTTTTTGAGTGACCTTGGACAGTTCAAAAGATTCCAAAAGGCCAAAAAGTAAATTTGAACGTTGTAGAGCTACAGGTAAAGTTTCAGTCGAGCAGAGGAAAAATTACTCGAGTAAAATAAGATGGATTTAAGACAGTTCTGTTCTGGAACTTTATTACTCGAGTAACAAATGTTTTACTCGACTAATTAGAAATATATTAGTTGACCAAGAGTTTATTTACTCGAGTAAAATGAGCTTGGATTTAAACGTTTTGGTTCTAAAATTATCCTACTCGAGTAACTCAAATGTTAGTCGACCAGTTACAATATTGTTAGTCGAGTAACTTAAATGTTAGTCGACCAAAGTGAGTCTGCAGGGGCATTTTTCAAATCAGAAAAACAAGAATCTTTTGTGCCTCTATATAAGCAACCTGAAGAAAGAGAGTGACAAGAACCAAGAACACAACCCTGCAGAAAATACAACAAGCTAAAAACAAAAGCTCTCAACTCTCTCATTTTCTAGTGTGCAAAAATCCAAAGGCTTTCATTGTTTTCTCATTGTAATTTTTACACAAGTAGATTAAACTTAGTTGTTGATTCAGAATAGAGTGTTTTTGGTAGATTGATTTGAGCCGAAAATCAAATCGTTTGTAAGGTTGATTTGAGCTGAAAGTCAAATCGTTTGTAAGGTAGCTTGAGCCGAAAATCAAGTGTGTAGTGAGGTTCTTGGTGAGCAGAAAATCAAGAAATAGAAGTGAATGTTGAAAATCCTAAGTGAGGAACTTAGGTAGTGGAGTAGGATTGAGCTGAACCACTATAAATTCTGTGTTCTTTGTTCTTGTACTTTATATTTCTGCAAGAAAGTTCGATTTGTGAGCAAGCTCTATTCAACCCCCCTTCTAGAGCTTGCATAGACTTTACAGTCGATACTGATAGGAAAAGGAGGCATAGATTTGAAAGAGGTCTGAGGTATCCGATTCGGGACAGAATTGCGATGAAGCCTCCGATTTATGAGATATTACTTGAGACAGCTATCCGAGCCGAGGAGTTAGAGGCAGAAGGGGATAAAGCTAGAGATAAACGGCATATGATTTCAGGTAGTTCTAGCACAGAAAAGAAGAAAAAGAAGAAGAAAAATTTTAGGCCACCAAGAGAGAGACAGGTGGTAGTCAGGGTAGACAGTTTGGGAGAGGAGCTAGAGGTTGTAGAGGTTATTCCACCAGGCCTCTTATTCCTTAGGGTCGTGGTATAGGTAGAGATACTGACAGGGATGATCGACTTTGTTACACTTTTCGTCAGTTTGGCCATTTTTCCAAAGATTGCCCACAGAGACAGTGTACACATGGTGTAGAGGTTTCTAGACAGACTGATGCAGGTCAGACCAGACCTACAGTTTCTACTGGCATTAGTAGAGGTAGAGGTGGCAGAGGTTTCAGATCTACTTCTAGAGGCGGGTCAGCTGCCAGAGGTGGAGCAGTTGGTTCAGGTAGAGGAGTTGGATCTACGGGGACAGCAGCACCATCAGGTCAGCACCACATGCCCGAGTTTATGCTATCACTAGAGGTGAGGCTGCAGAGGATCTAGACGTGATCATTGGTACTATATCTATCTTTTCATATACTACTTCAGTATTGATTGATCGCGGTTCTACATGTTTATTTGTGAGTGATAACATGGTAGACCGTATTGAGGGTAGTATGGAGCATCTGGGGTAGACTGTGTCTGTTTTGATAGTTGCTGGTGGTACAGTGTTGGTGAGATATATTTTACCACACTGTGAATTACATATTGGCGAGTCGACTTATCTAGCATATTTTATTATTTTAAGGATGGCAGAGTTTGGGGTTATCTTGGGTATGGATTGGTTACCCAAAAATCGTGCTATGGTCGACTATTATTCAAAGGAAGTTCTGATTGAGGTTGATGGTGATAGACGTGTATTGTTAGTAGGCAAGAGGAAGACTATTCCTTCTTGTCTGATTTCAACACTTATTGCAGTAAGGTTGATACGAGAGGGTTGTGATGCCTATCTTGCTTCAATAGTTGATCTCAATCAACCTGTATTAGAGGTACGAGATGTAGAGATTGTTAGTGATTATCCAGAGGTATTTCTTGACGAGTTAGCAGGATTGCCCCCACAGCAAGAACCTGATTTCAGGATAGAGACTGTGCCGGGAGTAGCACCAGTTTCTATTGCACCTTACAGGATGGTAGTTGTTGAGTTACAGGAGTTGAAAAGACAGCTCGAAGAATTTTTAGATTAAGGCTTTATACGACCTAGCGTATCACCTTGGGGAGCACCAATGTTATTTGTGCGAAAGAAAGATGATAGTACGCGGTTGTGTATTTACTATGGTCAGTCGAATAAAGTGACAGAGAAGAATAAGTATCCGTAGCCACGGATAGATGATCTGATTGATAAGCTGCGGTGAGCTACAATATTTTTGAAAATTAATCTCAGATCAGATTATTGGCAGCTGAGAGTTGAGGAGAAAACTACTTTCAGGACTTGTTACAGGCATTTCGAGTTCATTGTTATGCCATTTGGGTTGACGAATACACCAGCGGTATTTATGGCACTGATGAATAAGGTATTTTAGCCTTATTTAGATCAGTTTGTTGTGGTTTTTTTTAATGATGTTCTAGTGTATTCGAGAGATAGGGAGGAGCATCGATGACACTTCCGTATTGTGCTTGATGTACTAAAAGAAAAAGAGTTCTATGCTAAATTCAGCAAATGTAAGTTCTGGATTGCTGAAGTTATTTTTCTAGGACATGTGATTTCAGCAAAGGGAGTGAAAGCAGATCCTAGAAAGATAAAAGCAGTGCAAGAATGGCAAGTTCCGAGAAACCTATATGAGGTACGTAGTTTTCTGTGTCTGGCAGGTTATTATCGACGTTTTATCGAGGATTTTTCGAGGATAGCTAGACATATGACATCTTCATAGAGAAAGAATGTTCCATTTGTCTGGAATGACAATTGTGAGATGAGTTTTTGAGAATTGAAGAAGAGGTTAGTTGAGGCTCCAGTTTTGATGTTACCTTCGTAGGGAGGTGGCTTTGTTCTTTATATAAATGCTTCTAGAGCTGGGTTAGGTGGAGTATTGATGCAGCATGGCAGAGTTATTGCATATACTTCACGACAGTTACGACCGCACGAGGCTAGCTACCCAACTTATGATCTGGAGTTAGCAGCAATTATTCGTGCTTTGAAGGTTTGGCGACATTACTTATACGGGGAGACATTTCAGATTTTTACAGATCATAAAAGTCTGAAATATGTTATGACACAGTGAGAGCTAAATCTTCGACAGAGGCAGTGGATTGAGTTGTTGAAAGATTATGACTACACGATTGAGTATTATCCTAGGAAAGTGAATGACGTCGTTGATGAACTCAGCAGAAAAAAGATAGGGGATGATGATTCAGTTACATATAGAGCAGGCTTTACGAGAGTTACGAGTACAGTTGGATTTGATTGAGGATCAGATGGTATGTAACATTAGCGTTCAACCTCGGATGCGAGATGTGATTTTTGGGCGTAAGAAAGAAGATAATTATCTGATGCATATAAAGAAGAAGGTTGAGCGAGGAAAGGTACCTACTTTACACTGTCTTGATGATACTGGTGTATTACATTATCAGGATAGATTGTGTGTTCTGGATATTGCAGAGTTGAAGAATGAGCTGATGATAGAGACTCATTCTTCTCTTTCTTAAGTTCATCCTAGTAGTACGAAAATGTATCGAGATTTGCGACAGCTGTATTGGTGGGTACATATGAAGCAGGAGATAGCAGAGTTTGTTACAAAATATCTCTAATGTCAGCAGATAAAAATAGAAAATCAGGCTCCGGTAAGAAAACAGAGACCACTTGATATTCCAGAATAAAAGTGGGAGAAAATCACCATGGATTATATTATCAGTTTACTGAGGACGTTCAGACATCACGATGCTATCTGGGTTGTTGTTGACAGATTGATTAAATTGGCTCATTTTTAGCTATCCGATAGGACGACACGTTAGATAGGCTTTCTGACTTATATGTTGCCGAGATTGTCATATTACATGGTGTTCCTACTTCGATTGTGTCTGATCGTGATCCTAGGTTTACATGGCGATTCTGGCAGAGTCTCCAAGATGCGATGGGTACTCGTTTGAGGTTTAGTATGGCTTTCCATCTGCAGACTGATGGTTAGTCGGAGAGGACGATTCAGATAGTAGAGGATATGCTTCAGGCATGTATTCTAGAGTTTTGTGGTAGTTGGGACGATCACTTACCTTTAGTTGAGTTTGTTTACAATAACAGTTATCATTCTAGTATCGAGATGACAGTTACGAGGCTTTATACGGGAGACAGTGTCATAGTCTAGTTTACTGGGATGTTGAGGGTTTGTGACAGATTGAGGGACCAGAATTGGTTTAGCAAATCCTATATATAGTGAATATTGTAAAAAGATGTATTCGAATAGCTCAAGATCGTCAAAAAAGCTACTATGACCGAAATCATCGAGAGATACAGTATGAGGTCGACGATAGAGTTTTCTTGCGAGTTTAACCCTAGAGAGGTGTGATTGGATTTGGGTGACGGGGTAAGTTGAGTCCTAGGTATATCGGACTGTATAAGATTACAGAGAGAGTGGGACCACTGGCATATTGACTGAGGTTACCAGCAGAGTTGTCCCGATTACACGACACAATTCATGTTTCTATGTTGAGACAAAACCGATCAGATCCTAGTCACATGTTGAGCACTCTAGAGATAGAGGTATCTGTGGAGTTGACATACGACGAGCAGCCTCTAGAGATCTTAGATAGACAGTTGAGACGTTTACGGAATTGCGATTTTTCGATGGTTTTGGTGCAGTGGAGATTTCACTCACCAAAAGAAGCTGTAACGCCCTAAAATTTCATATTTTATTTAAAATAATAATTAAAATACGAAAAAAATACTGGGAAATTTTTACAAATTATTTAAATAAATAATTGGGAGGAATTAATTGAGAATTATGATAAGGGAGATTAAGGAAAATTTAGAAGGATTGTAAATTTCGAGAATTTTGAAATTTGGAATTTAATGTTGGCCGAGCTAAAATATATTACGAAGCAAAGTGGACCCAAGACGATTTAAAATTAAAATGTCCCACCTTATTCCTCCACTCAGCCGACATCACTCCTCCCTTCACTCCTCCATTCCCCAGCTTGTCCCTTCTCTTCCTCTTCTCCCTCACAATTCCTTCTTCCTTCTCACCATTTCCACAAAAACTGTAATGCTCTCCATTTTAAGTAATTATTAAGAATTATTGAGAATATTTCAATAAGATGCGAATAAATTTTTCGCAATTAGTTTTAATTAATAATTAATGTGGAGTGTTGGAAATAATGTGAGAAATTTAAAATTAAAGTGAAGTTGGGTTGTAACGAGAGAGAGAAAGATGAAAATATTGTCACGTGTAAGGCCTGGGGTATATTGTTCATTTCCGAAATATATATATATATATATATATATATATATATATATATATATATATATATATATACTTATGTATACCTTATCTTCATGGCACAATCCCGTTTTTCTCTCTCTCCTCTCCATTTTCAAGACCGAAAACCCTAAAACTTAGTGTTCTTCATCAAAATTTGGCGTTTGGGAGTTATATATACGATTAGGGCTTTCGGTTTGGTAAGATTTCTATCTTAATCTCATGTAAATTACGTTTTATGTATGGTTATATTTGTGGGGATGATTTCTCAATTGTTTTAAGTC
>CANYCX011562761.1:0-24424 GCA_948193385.1 Breynia disticha f. nivosa | reverse complement strand
GACACGAACCCGCTTTATTTTGGCGTGTCATAAACGGGTCGACACGTTTATGACACGAACCCGTTTATACTAAACTCAAACCCTCCTAAGAACGTGTCGTGTCGTGTCGTGTAATCGTGTCGTGTCAATTTTTGACAGCTCTAGTTCTTGTCCCCAACCCAGTCTGCATCAGTGTAGACTTCTATATCCATATCTGCTCCTTTCTTTATCATTAATCCCTGTCCCGGAGTCCCCTTTAGGTACCTTAGTACTCTGTGGGCCGCATCAAAATGTTCCTGTCCTGGTGCATGCATGAACTGGCTCAGCAAGCCTACGACAAATGCTATGTCAGAATTACCTTGTTGGGTGTCGAAAGTTGATGGAATTCCAGCCACATTGGCCTGTAGTTTTAACAACTGCTGGATGTAATTAATCTGCTCCGAGCTGAACACTTCAGACCCGGCCTCGTGGCATTTGCAGCCTTTTTCCCTTTCTGTTCAGAAAAATCAGGTGTCTTTCCTTTAAATTTCCAGCAAGTTTCTCTGGTGTGCTTTGCTTTCTTGCAAAAATCGCACCAAAATCCGGATTTGTCATCCTTTTTGCCTTTGTTCTTGTTGAACCTTGCAGCCAGGGCCATGTCCTCCTTCAAGATTAATGCAGATCCTTCCAACAACATAGACTGCCCTCCAGAAGGGTTAGAGTTTTCTTTAACCATTACTCCTACACTTGTCTCCTCTCTTTTTACTTCTGCAAAAGCCTCATCAATAGAAGGTAGGGGATTTCTGCCAATGATTCTTCCCCTGACTTCATCGAACTCCATATTGAGTCCAGCTAGGAACTTGAAAATTCGTTGATCATCTACAATCCTCCTAAAATGCTTTAGGTGACTTGCTGACTCCCAGGTATGGAAATGTAACGTATTCAAATCCTGCTAGAGTCCTTTCAAGTGATTGTAGTAGTCTGTGACACTCATGCTCCCTTGACACGCCTCTCCTATCTTCAGGCTTACCTCGTACATCTGGGATTTATTGTACAGATCAGCGTACATTAGAACCAAGTTATCCCACAGTTCCTTAGCAGTAGAGTAGCCCATGTAGGTAGATCCAATGCTATCTTCCATGGAGTTTATTAGCAGTGCCATAATCATTGAATTTTTTGCTTCCCAGTTCTCATATTCCGAGTCGGTTTCTTCTGGTTTTCTCACTTTTCCTGTGATGTAACCGTACTTTTTCCTTCCCTTAAGGTACATAACCACAGATTGGAACCACTTCAAGAAATTTCTCCTATTAAGTTTCATAGAAGTGATCCGCAGAGAAGTCCTCCATTCGAACTCTCTAGCACTCGACTGGACAGTGTTAGGTCCAGAATTGACGACCTCTGAAGTTGACACAATGTTATGTGTGATGTGTTTTAGAGTATGCTGAACCACGCTATGATACCAACTGGAAAGTGGAGGTAAACTCGTGTATTTCAGACATAAGTTTACAAGTATATATACAGAGTTACACTAACATAATCAGAGGAATTTCCCTGCTGATTTCTAGTGATTCACCTATCTAATATACAGCTAACTTTCCTCAAGTGCTAATAACAGAAACTTCCTATTCAGTATATATCATGTTCACATTTTGGTTTCCACAATGATTGATTTCTTTGGCCAACTATAAGCTTTAGCTTTATATTCTTTCTAAACTGGAAGCTATATGCAAACCAAGATATCAAACTTTACAGAGATCCTTATTACCAGAGAAAAATTTAAGTTCTTTCTTTTAAAATGACATTTAGAGTTAAAATGAAGGAACCAAACCAATTATTGTTATTATCTTCAAAATCTGTACGGTATGCAATACAATTTTATTCCAATATTCAAAACCACTAGAATTTTTTTTCAATATATTCTCAACATTGAACCAAATTAACCAAAAATATCAAAATACAAGCCCATGCAAGATTCAAATGAAGGATTTGTTCATGTTGTAGGGAACCATTTTCATAAGAAAGGACTGATTTTAAACTGTTAAAATATATAATCATCTGTGGTGGAGCTGGAATAAAAACAGGAAATTTAGTAGTGTCCCGTATAATTTAATCTTGTCATTTCCAATAACTCGCAAGATTTTTGCTTGTGTGCCAGTATGCATCATTACATACCAAGAAATAGCATAAGCCACTAACCAAAAGGATGAGTAACCATATAATGCTATGAATCTTAGAATAGACACAACTCAACATTGAAAAGTGAAAATTCATGAACCGATCACAAATTCTAAGAAGCATGAATAATCATAATACAGAAGAAACATCACAAATGAAAATGATATCTAAAAAAGAAGCCAGCCTAAAAACCAACTCAATTTATTTATAACAAATGAAAAAGAGGAAACCAAAAAACTATCAACCGATATCAAGGATGTAATACAAACATCATTAAGCAAAAAAGGAGAGAGAAAGCAAACACATAAGCTAAGAAAAAACTGGCAGATTCAAAATAAATAAAAACAAACCTGGAGCATATCTGGCTGGAGAAGGTGAGCATGAATAAGCAGCAACCAGCAAAAAGATGGAAATTCAGTAACAATATAATGGATATTTCTGCTATCTAAGCTTAAAAGCATTTCATATGCTATGAAATCAGTATCTCTAAACAAAAACATAAAAACATCTGTTCTCTTCAGTGAGCAGGAAACTGTTGCCGCACCTTACGCGGGTAACTGAACGCATTTATTGGGGAATTTTCCTGTTCTCTTCAGCAAAAACAATTTTTGTTTCACCTCCGCCAATAATTTTATTCATGCGTTGCTTTGCTTCTGCCGCATCTTCACTCTTCAGCATTACGGAATTTCACAAAACCAAATCCCCCAGGCTCCCTACAATTTAAGCATAGATTTTTAAGTATCATAGATAAACCATGCGAAAAATATCTTTCAGCCATACAACAAGAAAAAATAAATTAAGTAGCAAAAAAATTTTGCATATTATCTAACCAAAACAAACAAGCAAACACATCGCAATGACAATGTCGAAAATTATGGAACCAATAATGGTTAGACTAGTAACCACAAAAGTAAAAAGTAAGAACAGCTCCTTTACGAGGTATATGACAATTCACAAGTCATGTTGTATATAATCCAGGTGATTATGCAATAGCAAGTGATAGAAACTGTCCAATTCAAAGAACAGCTAGCAACAAAACAACAGAATAAAACTAGAGAGAAGTCAAATTCAGTCTTAAATTGCAAATGTAAATTATCCGGTGTAGTAATTTTTGGGCAAATAAACATCCTTCACCGGCCCGTACTTCTCAAACGGAACCCTGAGACCTTCAGGTCTGCATGACAAACATAACAATCAAAACAATACAACTACACAAACATTCCATAACAAGTCAAAAACAACAGTGTTTAGAGCAATTAAGGCGCAAAATTACACAAAAAAAACAGCGTTTAAAGAAGGAGTTGAATACCTAGCATCGAGAAGAAGGTTTCGAACCAGTAATCCAGAAGGAGTAGGAGATCGACGGTCACGATAAGAGCGGTAACGAGAGCGACGGTCTTCGTGGTCGCAGTAACGTGAGGTGCGACGCGGCGGAGTTTTGTTGCGGTGATGTGGACTGTAGATTGGGCTCGGGTATTGAGGCATGGTTGAAGAGACAATGGAGTGAATGAAAGGGTGGAGAAAAGAGGGGGTTTTTGTGACCGGTGACCCTATAATTGATGGGAAGGTTTTGGAGGGAGAGGAGAGGATGTGGATGAAATTTAATTTATGCTTTTTACGCTTTTCAGCTCTGATTGGGGCGGAGTTGTAATTTCACCCTTTACAATTGAGAAAAATTTAAGAAATTTTATACTTAGGTTCACATGTTGAGGAAATAACTACTAAATTTGTAAATTATAAATATGACATCTCAAATATATTATATTTAAAATATAACCACTCCTTAATTAACTGTAAAAACGTGAATCATGCGTGATCTCACTACTAAAATCTCTCAATTCAAATATTTTCAATTCTTAAAAAAAATTATCCTTCAAAAACAGAATCATAAAAAACGAACATCCATCGAACAACATTATCAATTGAGAGAAAAACGAAACTCAATCAAAATAAAAAAAACTCAATCAATACAATTATCAATTGCAGAAATGAAAACGCAATCCAAAGTTTTTTTTTCAAAAATCAAAGAAAATCGATGAATAATCATGTTTGAAGAAATCAACTATTGTGCTTCAACCCAAATATGAAATCAAGTGAAATCATTCTTATTGATTGCAGTTTTAAGCCAATTTTTTATCAAAATTCTATAATCCTACAATTTTCTGGAATTTCACGACAGAGATGAAATCTTAAAATTTTTGTTCTCCGAAGTTCACAAAGGTTCACATTAGCAAAATTCACATAAACATATACATGTATTTGATCACACGTTTTAAGGTTTACAAAGGTTCACATGCACAAGTTCACATAACATATAATCAACTTAAACACATGTTTTAAAGTTCACAGAGGTTCGTATGCACAAGTTCATTAAAAAACTAAATCATATCACACTCGTTCAAGGTTCACAAATGTTCACATGCTCACGTTAAAAAAACTTTATTTAAAACACTTGTTCTAAGGTTCACAAGCTCAAGTTCACAAAACATATAAACCACTTAACGCATGCTTTAATGTTCACATAGGTTCACATGATCAAGTCCAAAAAAACAAAATTTCACATATGATTGAAACAAAAGTTCATATATGATTGAAAAATGATACTTCAAAACAAGTATAAGATGTTCACATAGGTTCGCATGCACGGAGTTCACATATATGTGCACGAACAATTCATCACAAACCACTGTAGTTTACATAAGTTCACATGCACAGGCTGATATATGTATTTACAGACACTTTATCACAAGAATCGGAAGTTCACAAACGTTCACATGCATAATATAACATAAAAGGACACGCTTTTAATGCAACCGTATCGTTTGTTTTCAAATTTCAACGTGTGAGATATTGTTTGGCTAAAATGGTAATATATAAACATTAAAATAACATAAATATAAAATCAATTTAAACTATACTCATAACCTCAATTAACAAAAGTTCATTACTATAACTAAAAAAGTAAACTTTAAATGTTACATTACCTCTTACTACAATTGTGGCTTACTTCAGCCCGAAAATTAAATAACACGTCCCTAAACTTTCGTTCCCCTTAAATAATATCCCTTAGGATCAATTAATACCATGCAATATCCTTAATGCTACCAATTTGCTGTAGTAGAGATATAATCAATTTAGGTAAAAAAAAAAGGAAAAGAGAACATGCTGTTTATAAATTAATATTATGTTGAAATAATATTGATAATAGTATGTTATAATAATATTTTCAAAAAAATATCGTACATTTTTATCATATTTATACAAAGTATATGACAATTTATTAGTTACTCTTTTTTTTCTTGTTTGAACAATAGAAGTAAGTAGAATAATTAGTTTAATTTTAAATTTAAATACTTTATTAGATAAGAAAAGTTTAACCACTCTATAGATACTCAATTCCGATGAATTTAATTCATCAATTTCTAATGTTTTAGATGTGTTTTTGTTTGTTTGTTCTCTGTTGTTTTTTATAAATACATTTTAGGTGATATTCCATGAAAAAAAATAATAAAATTATTAAATATTTGGTGACTTTAAAACAGTATTCTTTGGATTATAATACTGGTTCAAATTTATGGAGGGTTAAAAATTTGTTGTCATTCCAATAATTTTGTCCAACATTTAAAGCAAAATATTTACCAAAAGTTCTATTGATTTCATGAAAATTGAACACGAACTTCGATAAAATTTACCACACATTATGAAATTTGTTTGTCCCATAATATTAATTGCTAACATATTTATCTCATATTTGTAATAAATACTAATATTAATGAGAAGTCGCGAATTTTCTTCTAGGATGTTGCTTTTACAGTTTTGGCAAGTTTTGGTTTCCCATCATTATGTAATTAAAAATGTCTAAAGTGGTTAGGCTCAGTATAGATTAGTTGAATATAAACAAATGCGAAAGCCAGTAAAAGCAAAAATATACACAAAGGTATATTATTTTAGACTATTAACTGAATATTTATTACTAATAGTCTAAAATGAAAAGTAATTCACAAGATTGTCCATATATGGAAGAGAGGATTAGAGAGGAAAACGGTTTGGAACCGCTGGTGTCGAAGGTTCGCTTGAACTTGAACTGGAACTAGGTGTAGCCGGTTCGAAACGGTTCGGTTTCGATTCCGGTTTTGGTTCTGAATCGCCGGTTCCAGTTTGGTACCGGCGGTTCGTGTCCGACTTTCTTTCCAAAAGTAATCGAACTGTTCCATAAACTTTGAAACTGGACATGACTTATTCTGTCGATTCCGGACCGGTTTCGGTTTCGGTTCCGGAACTGGCAGGTCGGGTCAGGCCGGTTCCGATCAAACCCGCCGGTTCCGAGCTGATTTTTCCACCTCTAGAGAGTAGCATAGCAATGGCAAAACTGAATCGGTTCGACCTGCAGGTTCCGGGTTGACTTTCCCACATCTAAAGAGTAGCATAAGAATGGGAAAACTGAAAATGCACGTTTGCAATTGCTTTTCCGAGAATTTATGAACAGAAAAGAGGAAGTGAATGTTTTGTATGCACCGCACAAATTCCGCATCAATCTTTTTCATCGCTTGACAACGACGAGTGCTTCTGCTTGGCCTTTTCTGCAACAGAGCCAGAATGAGATTTCGGCTTCACAATGTCTGACTTGCGATAATAGATAACCAAATAAATTCAAAAAGTCCATTATTAGGGACACGTGTCGTCATAGTGATGGATCATTTACTTAAGACAACGATGCTTTACCATGCTATTCCCACTCGATTCCATCTTACTAATTCCCCCACATTGCCTCTCTCAACTTTACTCTCCTTATAGCAAAGACCAAAGTTTATAGAAATACTTCTTCTCCCTCGAGTAATACTAAAGTTCCTGTCGGGAACTCAATGATGCAATTAATATTAATTATTAAATGTGAATAAAAATAAATTTAAATTTTTAATTTATTCAATAAAAATTGAATTTATATAATTTATAAAATTTAGCAAAATAATAAAATTTTTTAATAAAAAAAGTCACTAGATTAAAAATTACCTAAAGTTAGCAAAGCTTTTAACAATCTAAAAGAATTAATTATTTTAATTGCACGATGCTGTAAATTATGAAATAAACATTAAGAGCAGTTTTACTCGTTAACTTATTTAAAAAAATTTATGGATGTGTCGCATCAACATTCCACTAACTTTTTATTTGTTATACTCTTTCTTCATACTCGCAAGTCTTTAATATGAAACCTATTTTTCTCTCTTATATATCTAAATACATAAGTGGAGTCCACCATAAAGTGATTTATATTCATAAACCATTTCATGCGGGTAAGCAAACCTCTCTTTATGGAGAGAAGTTTGTCACATAAGCATTAAATAGAGGATAAACCCCGTTGTGGATGCTTTTAATTAAAAAAAATATTAAAAATATTTGATTAAAATAAAATTATTAAAAACTAAAAAAATTATTCATATTACAATTTTTTGAAGAATCTTTTATTAACAATATTACTTATTTTACTAAATGTATTAATTTTGTATACTAAAGTTAGCAAAGCTTTGAGCAATAAAAAAGAACAAAATTTGGTAAGTCTTAATTTGTAAGTGAGGTTTGGGCATAGAAAAAGGGCGCGTGGGGGTGGGGTTTCGGAGGTTAGGAATAGAAAGAAGATAGTGTTGACAATATAACCACACCAGAACCAATATTATTGGGATGCCAAAATAAAAATCAACACCTAACATCCAAACCCCAACCGAAGCTCTACCAACTCCACCCTCATTTTTCCCTTCCACGCCACCTCTCCTCCGCCTAAATATCCACCACCACCACCAGTTGCCTCCTCTCACTCCCATGGATCCTCCCGCAGACGACCCCTCCTCCCTCTGGGACTTCTCCGATCTCTTCGATTTCTCCCTCGAAGATCACTTGCTTCTCCCCCTCAATTCTCCGCATAACAATGATGATAATGATAATTCGTCGCCCCTGCCTGATCCTACGGATTCCGATCGGGTGAGGAAGCGGGACCCGCGACTCACTTGTTCTAATTTCCTCGCTGGCCGTATCCCCTGCGCCTGCCCTGAAATGGACGCTCAGTTGTTGGAGGAGGAGAAGTTGCAGCCTTCTAAGAAACGTTCCAAGGTTTCCCGCGCCCAATCCGCTATTGCTAAGTGTCAGGTTCCGTCTTGTCTCGCTGATATTAGTGAGCTTAAAGGGTATCATAAGAGGCATAGGGTTTGTTTACGCTGTGCCAATGCTTCTGCTGTTGCGCTTCATGGTCATACTCAGCGTTATTGCCAGCAGTGCGGCAAGTAAGCGCGCTCATCTTTCGTACTTTTTCTTGCTGTTTTAGTTAGGCGTGTCCGTATTGAATTGTTCGATTTTCTGCTTAGGTTTCATTTGTTGTCGGATTTTGATGAGGGGAAAAGAAGTTGTAGGCGGAAATTGGAGCGGCATAATAATAGGAGGAGGAGGAGGAAACCCGCTCTTGTTGACCAGGAACCAAATCTGAATGATGGTGCTGATTGTGACGGTGAAGCAGGAATGGTTGCATTTTTAGTTAGATTTTGCTTTTTTTGTTGAATGATGTTGAGTGTGTAGCATGGTGCAGATTGCGGGCAGATGGTTGAAAAAGAGGCGTTGGTTGATGCGGAAGATGGGCTTGTTTCCATTCTTAATTCGACTCATACTTGTGTTAATCCAAATAATAGTGATAGTGGTCCTTCTGGTGATACTAATGTGGATGGTGGGAAGGATGATTCCAAGTTTTCGCCTTCCCCTTCCTATTGTGATGATAAGAGCGCTTACTCGTCTATGGTGCGTTTTGTTGAATATTGGTTTTTGCTATGTTTTTGTGACTGGTTTCAATGTAATTATGGAAGAGTTTGAGTGATGAGGATTTTATTTGTAGTGCCCAACTGGTCGAATCTCTTTTAAGCTTTATGACTGGAATCCGGCTGAGTTTCCTAGAAGGCTTCGACACCAAGTATTGTTAAAGAATTATTGTTGCAGTTTAGTATTTTATGGAGAAATAGTTTGCATGTGGTCAAGCTTTTTGTGAATTGGTTGAGATGTGTTTTACTTTTTTGTACAGATATTCCAATGGTTGGCCAGTATGCCTGTTGAGTTGGAGGGATATATTCGCCCTGGCTGTACTATCTTGACTTCATTTGTTGCTATGCCAAAATTCATGTGGCAAAAGGTTATTTCTTGATGAAATGAAACTGAAGCATATTTGCTATGATGAAATGGAATGTATGTAATTGAACTTCAAGTTTGGTTGTCTCAAGCAGTTACTTGAAGATCCGGAGCTATACGTGCATGAATTTGTTGTTGTACCTGGAAAGATGCTGTCAAGAAAAGGTCGCATTCGTATTTATCTGAATGACTTGATCTTCCATGTTCTTAGCGGTAAGGAGCAGTGGCTTTTGTTTATGCAATGCATACATTGCCATGATTTTACTGGCATCACCAAGTTTTTCATTGCTGAATTGATTATTTTCATATACCTCTTTGTTGTGATGTTATTTTCTGTGATTTTATACTTGTTTCCTTCATTTGATTTGAAATTAATGTGATGACAACCTGGATGAACCTACAAGCCATAAAGTTCTCCTATGTAGCTCAATTCTTTTTACTATTTTTTTTTATTGTCTAGCTGTGATTATTGTCTGGTTAATTGTTCTCTGTTTTCAATTGGTATAGATGGGAATTCTCTTATGCGATTCAACATGGAAATGATGGCCCCAAGGCTTCACTATGTTCATCCTATATGTTTTGAGGCTGGCAAACCCATACAGTTAGTTGCTTGCGGAAGTAATTTGTTGCAACCCAAGTTTCGGTATATGCTTGTAGCTCAGTGAAACTTCTTTGTAATAGATTGAAAAATGTTAGATAGGGATTCACTGAGCTTGATAAGGTGATTCATATGAGATGCTGATGATTGCAGGTTTCTGGTGTCTTTTGCTGGGAAGTATCTATCTCATGATTATTGTGTTACATTCCCCTGCAATGAGAGTGGAGGAGGTTCCAGTCTTGATCACCAATTGTGCAAGATATTCATACCTCACAGCGAGCCTAATGTCTTTGGCCCTGCTTTTATTGAGGTAATTATCTTACTTCACATTGTATGTTCAGGTTTTCATAGTTTTTACTGCCAATCGTAATGTATGTTTATAGTATCTTAAATGTTCATAGACATATACGCACATTTTTTATGTTATCTGGATTTGTGGGCATATAAATTTTTTGCAGGTTGAAAATGCCAGTGGGGTATCAAATTTCATTCCTGTACTAATAGGGGACAAGGAAATTTGTTCTGAAATGGAAATAATTCTTCAGAGATTAGATGCATCTCACAGAACAGATTCCCAGTGCATGATTGTAGCATCTAGACAATTATCTGTTTCAGAATTTGTAGTGGACGTAGCATGGTTACTTAGGGAACCTTCTTTCGAATATCTTCAACAGATTAGGAGCTCTTCACAGATTCAAAGATTCAATCATCTGTTGAACTTTTTGCTGCATCACGAGTCAACTGCCATCTTGACTAAAGTGGTAGAGAATCTTAAAATAATTATGAATAAAATGGAGATTACCAGCAATGGGGTCACTGGCCCTTTGGATGGTGATAGGCTTCTATTAAAGAAACATATGGATCATGTCAACAGTATTCTTTGTCAAAAAATTAAGAAAAGAGAAAGGCTAGAGATCCAAACAGATGACACAAAACAGGAAAGGAGTTGTTCTCCAAATTGCTGTGAAAGTGAAGAGCCATCAGTTTCTCCATTTGCTAGTGAGGTGAGACTGACTGTTTATGCCCATAACTTTGGTTCATGTTGAATTTGCACCTGTTTTTTGATTCCCTTCTTTTGAATCAATTGAGAATTGAGAAAGCTTCATAAAGTCTAATGGGAGGATAAAAATTTAAAACTTTCCTTTGGAAGAATTCTGCAACTTGTCCTTCCCTCACGTTTTTTCTAGGAAATCCCTGGATTTGTAGGTTTTATTCCTTAGGCTAGAAATTCTGTGTCTTGTGTGTGTGTGTGTTTTCCTTTCCAGCAGAATCTACATGATTCAAGGATTCATGTGATGTTCAAGTCCTGCATTCGACATCCCATAATTGAATGTGCAAATCTTTTAGTGTAAGAACCAAGAACCAAATTAACGGATGCAAAAGAAAATTCGAAGGGCTGGATTGGCGTTGACATAGGATTTTCCGCTTGATCAACTTTATGATGTTTAGGAGTTAGTTGTTTGTCTACACTTTCTGCATAATTTTATGAATTAGTTCTTTATGTATATTAGCTGTTGCATTGCATATATTTCTTTTTCAGTTGAATAATTGGATTAGTTTATTCTAATTTCTATGTTGCAGAATGTGGAGAAAATATCAAATAGTGAGTCAGGGATAGTAAAAGGCTGGGCTTCAATTGAAAGAAGTGACAAAGTTCCTTTGTTGGACAAGGAAGTAGTTATGAACGTAAACTTTGCAAGGGGAAGTAAGTCGTGCAATCAAATGTTCCCCAACAAATTCTTAAAATCTCGCTCGACCATGTTTGTTGTTGTTATTGTTACTGTTTGTTTTGGACTGTGTGCGGTGTTTCTTCATCCAAACAAGGTTAGCAGATTAGCAGTATCAATACGCAGGTGTTTATAAGGTCAGCATTCTGATTCTAAATGTTTCTCCTATTCGCATAGTTGTAAATTTCTCAATGCGGTTCAGTAGAACAGACCAAATGGCACCCTAGAGTTTACCGATGCGCACAAATGAGATTGTTCTGTCATGTTCTGTTGGGTATGCTACCTTTTTAGCTAGTGCTTTTTATTTAAAAACGGCACTTGGGGATCATCAGCTACCTGGACTAACTAGGGAGCCTGGGGGTGTTGGTTTACTGTTAAGTTGAGGTGATATTCTTTGTAGGCCTGTTTGATAATTTTATAATCCTCTGTTAACTTTTCTCGACCTCTGGTCTCAAGCCATGCATGTATTACTCTGGTTTTTCTGTATTACAATAGTATCTGATTCTATTATTGATAAATATTTGTAACAAGAGTTGCTCTAGTCGGACCTCACCCTCATTTTTTTTGTAGCTGTGCGTTCTGTGTGGTATTACTTACGCATATGCTTTTATTGTATATGGTCAAAAAGTATGGTTTTGTTCATTAATAAGACTTGCAAGATGAGACGCCTCAGATTAATCCCTTCGAGTCGGGCAAGACCACAAGGGCGATAAAATTCTTTCAACTGAGTTTTAACGCAGTTGCGTACCTAGGACTAAAGTAATGCAATATGTATCAATGGAAGGATGGAGGTCTTTTAGAGATGACGGACATGGTCAGAATTAAACCTAGTCGACTTGGTTATACTGGAATAGATAAAATATCTTTAATTAAAAAATACACAGATTGGATTGGAAAGTCTGACCACCTTTTTTTATGTATCTTTTTTGCAGTATTGTTTTTTTATTTGTAATGTTTTTTTTGTCGTATTTTCGTTTACACTATTTTTAAACTTATAAAAATTTATGAATACGTAAATGAAGTGTATATTTCGTATGTACATCAAATAAACACCGCAATTATTTCAACAATTTGGCTTGTTGGTTTAAATTCAAAAGAGAGACTTCAATAAAAACTCAATCTAGCTAAGGATTAATTGAGTATTAATTAACAAGATGGAAACATAATTGAGACATAACACGAACAATATAAATTCAATTTTTATAATATTTGTACTATAAATAATAAAATTTAATTAAAAAAATAGCCCATCTAATACAAATTAAAAACTCCCCAATCATTGAATTTATATCAAAAACTCTGTCGGCTAAATCCTAATTTTTGACTTCGATACGTTGTTTATGACTCAGACTGATTCTAATGCGATAATCTTGATGTCTTCCTGTGGTTATATTATATGATAGGTAAGAAGGCGACCCCTTGCTGAGTCAGGCACAGCTATTTGATGATGATTTAATGATTTGTTCTGTATATATTTCTAGATTAAAGATCTGTCATTTTGTTCTGAAAGTTGGTGTAATTTTACTTCATTCAGCTCTAATTCTAACAGACGTCACCTCGTTAATATTGACTCGTCCATTTGTTGTACAATATGTTGTTTTTCCACCAACTTGTATATCATATATTATGATCGGTTCTTGCTAGTAGAAATATAAAAGATGAGATATTTATGATTATCATAATTAAGTTTGTAATCCTTGGAGAATGACTTGTTCATGGATACACAATAAAATCGAGAAAATTACAGGAATACACAAATTTGTATTTAAAATGATATGAATGTCAGCTAAGTTTGTTCATTTCTGTTAATGTCAGTTAAAGTTTTGGAAATATGAAAAATGTCTGATTTTGAGTTTGCAATTATAAAAATGTCAGAGTATGTTTAGTGTTCATCGTTGTTCATTATTGTTCATGTGTTGAGAGAACAAAAATTAATTTTTTTGTATTTTAGAACATGAAATGTGACATTCATATAATTGTGAACTAGAATCTCGTCAATCAACAAAAATCAACAAAAATGAACAAAATACACTGACATTCATATCATTCCAAACTCAAAACATAGTATTTTGTATAATTGTCTAAATAGAATCTTTTGAAATTACTTGGTTTTTGACAAATTGTGAGTATTTCAAAACAAAATAGCTTTAGTAGATTCCATTATAAAAAATAATATCCTTTTATAAAATTTTATACATAAATTACGAATACATTTAATGTATATTAATTTTGCATTTGTTTGACTACTTTACTACCATTTTAATTGTGTACATTAAAACATCGGTTAAACCAAATTTATATTGAAAATATAAAATTAATTAGGAAAATATTAAAATAAAATATTAAATTTTGATTAAAGATGTTATAACTACGTATGATATTAAAAAAAAACTTTTTTCAAAAACAACATATATGTTCATGGATGCCACCATACCATAAATACAATGTGAATAATAGATGGAAATATCACCACATCAAAAATATGCAGAATAAAAGAATAAAATTTGTTTAACTTAAAAGATAAAAAAAATTACATATTTTTTCGTCATATAATAAAAAATAAAAAATTACATAATTTTACATACGAAAATTAAAATATTACATAATGTCATTAAATGAAGATTAATTTGAATGTTCTCACCCAAGAATTGGAACATGTGTATAAATCATTCCAGATTTCGATAAGGTTCTGATCTAAACCTTTCAGACTTCTGTGGTCATTGTCTGCATAAAATAGCTCGATAAGCTCCCTTCCTCTTCAATAATGGAGCTCTCTAATCGTTTTTCTTAAAGAAAAACAACAGTGTGGAGCTCAGACGACGTAAATTAATGCATGAGCACTCCATCCTCCGTGCATTTTTAAGGCATCACAGACTACTCCATACCATATTGATGATTCAACAACAATGTTATTAGAACCGAAGACCCAAAAAGGTATCTGATAGTTGGTTTATGGATTGGACTGATGGGTTGTTGGTTAGTTTAGTTTATCGGTTGAACCGACTAGTTTAGATATTTTCTACCAGTGTGATACTGGTTCCCTTATAAATCGATTTCAATGGTAAGATTGTACCGAATCACCAATTTGATCGGTCGATTTGTTGAACAGTGTATCGTAAATCTAATAACACTTAAATCCAAGTATTATATTTTCTCCGTCGTAAATTAATAGACAATATTTCTATATTGAGCTTACTACCAAGCTGCTGCATACATGATGCTGCAGAAGGTTAATGTAAAGTGAATTTCAGAGACTTGTTCTTAAAAATATCTACAAATCAATTAAAAATATGTAACCTAATCAGTCCTAATGATTAATTTGGACCAATGAATGACTTCCATATTTGAAATTTGTGTCAAAACGAATCAAAAATCCATGCCACGTTGGAAAACATAATTACAAGAAAATATAAAAAGGAAAAAAAATAGACCTGCAAATAAACAATAAAGAATCCAATGAATTCCTATAATTTGTTCTGCAAATTCCATGCATATACAGTCCATAGACGAAGCTGTCACCATTTCCACGTCACTGACAGCTTCGTTCCCACATGATCATATCTTTTGTTTCCGCTCAAGGACTTCCTACCTTCTTTATTTGCTTTTCAGTTCTACCCCTTTCTCATTTTCTCATTCATGCACTAAGGACAAATCTTTTGAATATATATCAGCTAATACCAGCCTTTTCCATGTATAAATACCCCATTTTTAGGCCAATCTATCCCACACTAGCTCAAAGTTGAAATCTTTAGTCTTTTTTGTTTCTTGGTTTTGTTTTTGGTTGAGTTTGTGAGTGAGTTGCAGAGATGGCTGTTGGAGAGTTTAAAGATGTGGAGAGGGGTGAGATTAATGGGCTTGAAGAGTTGGAGAAGCCTTTGATTGTGGAAGAGAAAGTGATTGTTGTTAGTGAAGATGATGAGAGTTATGTTGAGGAAAATGGTGGATCCATTGTTATGGTTCTGCTTAGTACATTGGTTGCTGTTTTTGGTTCTTTTGAATTTGGCTCTTGTGTAAGTGCTACCAACATCCCACTTTTTCCAGAAACTCTAGTAGTAATTAAACTGGATTTGTCTTCCTGGTTTAAGAAATGTTCTTGGTTTACTAAATGTTTTTTTTTTTGCCATCTTTGGTTAGGAAACAAATCAGAAATGGAAAACATACAACCAAAAACACATAAAAAAAATGAAGCTTTGTTTAGATTAAGTTATTGTTTTGGCAGGTGGGATATTCTGCACCCACTGAGTCTGCAATCAAGGAAGATCTTAAGCTGTCTACAGCTGAGGTTAGGATCAAAATTTCCAAGCTTTTATCCCAGTTTTTGTACATTCTTATTATGAAATAAGAACAAATTTCATTTTCAAACTGCAGTACTCCATGTTTGGATCTATAATCACGATTGGTGCAATGATTGGTGCTATAACAAGTGGCAGGATTGCAGACTTTATTGGTCGAAAAGGGGTATGGTTGGTTTTGAAGTTCGAGTCTTAATACCTTGTGAATCTTCAATTTGCTTAATGATTGTTTACTTCCAGGCCTTGATAATTTCAGCTGTGTTCTGCATCACTGGATGGCTAGCTGTGTTTTTCTCCAGAGTATGTATTATGTGCCTTTTGATTCTTATGCAATCTTTTGTAGTGACATTTTGAAAGATTAAAGTTATATGATTTTCACAGGGTCCTTCTTTTCTTGACATGGGAAGATTCTTCACTGGATATGGTATTGGAGTTTTCTCTTATGTGGTAAGTATCTTATTAATATTTTACTGTTTTGTAAAAATTCTAAGTTTGAGTTCTGATTTTGCTCTTGTTATTTACTAAAAAAAAATCTGATGTTTAATGCCTTGAACAAAAAACAGGTTCCCATTTTTATAGCTGAAATAGCGCCAAAGAATCTTCGCGGAGGGCTCACCACTCTGAACCAAGTAGGAAATCATGGAATTTACAGCAATAAAACTTTAGCTTCAATTGAACTGAATTAATGAATTGTTCATCTCTGGCATCTCTGTTTTGCAGTTCATGATTGTCATGGGAGCATCTGTTTCATTCTTAATTGGAGCGGTCATATCATGGAGAGTGCTAGCTCTAGCAGGTAAATTGAAGGTCTAATCATGGATTATTCTGATGTAAAAAGTGATACTGACATTCTTTTATTGATCTGTATTTGATTTGAAGGTATTGTTCCATGTATTATTCTGCTTGTTGGACTTTGCTTTGTGCCTGAATCCCCCAGATGGCTGGTAATCTTACACATAAAAGAATTTGCTGCAATAGTAATTGTTTTGACAATGTGAGGGATATGAAACTGAAGTTGAAGTTAATGCAGGCAAAAGTTGGCCGTGAGAAAGAATTTCGAACCGCGCTGCAGAAACTTCGCGGCAAGAATGCAGATATCACTCGTGAAGCTACGGCAATTCAAGTACTTATCTTCCATCGATCTAAATATTGATGCTTTTCACTGCATAAAATGTATGTGGAGCTGACTATTTTCTTTTCCTGACAGAACTACAATGAAACTCTTCAATGCCTTCCTAAAGCAAGAATTTTCGATTTATTTGATAGCAAACACATTCGTTCCGTGAGTGTAAGTTGATAATCTCACCTCTCTGGAAGTTGTAGTTTATATTTATAGTTACAAGATTAATAGTAATGTCTTGCAAACTTGATTCTGGTTTCTAGATTGGTGTGATGCTGATGGTTTTCCAGCAATTTGGAGGAATTAATGGTATAGGATTTTATGCAAGTGAAACCTTTGAATCAGCTGGTATACGTCTTTATTCTTACTTGCATTTGAATACAGTTTAACATTCATAGCTTTTCTTCTAATTCTTTGTCTCATCACATCATCTACAGGACTTTTTTCAGGAAAAATTGGAACCGTAGCGTATGCTTGTGTTCAGGTATTCGCCTTCGGCTTTTCTCTCTCTGTTTCTTCAGGAATAATAAATCAGTGGAATCTGATTTATTAACTGATTTACAGGTACCAATAACTGCTCTAGGAGCAGTGCTGATGGATAAGTCAGGAAGAAAGCCTTTGATAATGGTACATTTTCATTCAGGAACTTCGGCCCTGGTAATGTTATATTAATGAGATTAAAAATAACATCAATCTTTTGCATGAAAAGGTTTCTGCATCTGGGACATTTCTAGGCAGCTTCATGACAGGAGCTTCTTTCTTTCTCAAGGTAAGTTGCAGAAGCTCTCGTGATTCATTTTAGGCAGATGTTTTACCATGTCCGTACTATAGTTCTCTTCAAACTCTGAATTTGCTTGAATGAACAAATTAGGCACATGGTTTGATGCTTGAGTTGGTGCCAATGCTAGCCGTCTCAGGAGTCCTGGTAAGTTCACCAATCGCCAATATCATCCTGGTGTTGTTCTGTTCACTTTCTCTACATGTTAAGGTTTTGAACTGTGATTTTTCCGGCCGGAAAATCAGATTTATATATCGGCATTCTCAATTGGAATGGGAGCTGTTCCTTGGGTGATCATGTCAGAGGTAACTGTCTAATCTTTTCATCTGAAGCTACACAAATTTATACGTAATGAAACTTAACTCCTGTCACTGTCAGATTATTCGACGTTCCGAAACCTGTTTAACGCCATATTACCTTCTTTTTGGTAGATCTTTCCGATAAATATAAAGGGAATAGGAGGGAGCTTGGTGGTGCTTGTGAACTGGTTGGGAGCTTGGATAGTTTCATATACTTTCAACTTCCTAATGAGCTGGAGTTCCTCAGGTATACAAAACAGATTTCCAGGTTGTTAACAGAAAATGTGCTCCTGTCAGGTTTGTTCCTCAAAGAAACTGACAATGACTGAATGACCATCTTCAGGAACATTCTTCGTGTACTCAGCATTCTCAGTGCTGACAATTCTTTTCGTGGCGAAATTCATGCCAGAAACAAAAGGAAAGACCCTGGAACAAATCCAGGAATCTATCAATTCTTAGAAACAAGACAGATTGATTCAACAGTTGAAATACATTTGGAAGAGTTTTCCTGAGATTTTTTTGAGGCGATCTGAGGCTTTATTCAATTATAGTCGTTACGAGCAGGGAAGGAAGAGAGCATCAGGAGCTGCTTCGTCCTCAGCAATGAACATCACATTCAAAATTCTTTTCCACAAAAAGCAGATGCAGTTCTTTGTAGTGTTGCCATAGATGTAATGGCAACCTTCATATATTAATGTTCTTGGTTATTGGTCATCGGTTGTAAGATTTTATATATAGATTAAAAATATATATACTCTGACTAAAAGTTCTCATTCTTTCCACTTTAAATATTTTTTTATCAAATAATTATATTCCAATCCGTCTTAAAATAAAAATTGTTTAATATTTTAAATATATATTAAAGGTGTATTTAATTAATTATTATAATATTTTAATTGAATATATTAAATAAATTAATAATTAAATTTATAGTAAAAATAAAAAAGTTAATGAAAGAAATATTAAATTAACTTATTAAATACTATAGTACAAAACAGTATATAATATAAAAAATATTAAAATAAAATTTATTTTGGACAAAAGGAGTAACAATTAATTTATGTTCTGACGTGGTACGACAGGTCGTCTATGTAAATAGATGAAAAAGTCGGTTACCATGTCACAACACGTGGCAAAAATCCACCATTCTAATATAAGACACGCGCTCTCACTAAAAATAAACCAAAAGGAGTAATCCAAACAAACAGAAAGTGATGGCATCATCAACATCCAGAATTACGTTCCGAATCATTCTAGCAATTCTACTAGTAATGGTTCTCTTTTACATAGGCCGTCCTCTTTACTGGAAAATCTCCGCTACTGTTCAAGAGATTCGCCAAAACAAACGCACTGTCAAACAAGGTTAGGCAGGCGCATTTATCCCCACTTTCTTCTTACTCCTTCGCTTACGTCATCGTTTCTAATTCTGTCGTCACATTTTTTTCAGGTATTTCGCAGATTGTGTACGAGGCGCAGAAATCAGTGGGGTGGTTTCATGATGAGTGGGATTCTGGAGTTGGTGAGGATCGTAAGGCTATTAATAGGAGGTTTGCTTTTTGAGCTTTTTTAATTTGATTCTTTTTGTTAAATGTTATTATATGTTTGAATAGGAGGCCAGATCTGGAATTCGATTATTGCTGTTGTAATAATTTTTTATGCGCTTTGTTATGGATTTGCATTTGATCGTAGTGTCACTGCATTATTGCGAAATGTTGTTTCCAATTGTTGTAGCTGTTATGGATTTACTTTGAAACTGCGTATGTATATATGGATAGAAATTGAAAAGCTTATGCTACTTTCATTGTATTTTGATTCTGTTTCTGTTGGAAACTCTCGCTTAATTGCTTTGCTTTATAGGAGAGGAATCTGGTTTTCTTTGTTCCCTACGGATTTAGTCTTGTTCTCTATTTCTGTCTACGCATTTATTCAGCTATCCTTTATACTTATACAAGTTTACTCCTCTCTTGGTTAGGTCAGTTTGTCTGGATTTAACTTCAGTTTTAAAATGATTTTACAAATCTGCATAGAACCATACATTAGACGGGAATTCACAATTTTTTCAAGGTCACTGTTAATGGTTTAGTTTGTATGTCTTCTGCACAATGCAGCTGTTATGAACTTGGTTTTTCATTTAATTGGTTAGTGGATATTCTGCAAAGCCGTGATGGAGCATGCACATATCAGCTTTTTTTTTTCTTTGTTTCTTCCTGTAACTTGTGAAGGAAAATCTTTTCACCTGTTTTCATGTGATTGACATCTATCCATCATTGTTAGATCAAACCAAACTGTTTCTATAACCTTTTGTTAGATTTCAGAAATCACAAATTTCCAGAAATATTGTTAATCAGGTATACCAGTTGTTCATAGCATATTTTTTAGGGTATATGAAATTGTTGTTTGCACATTTTGTGAGATACTACGTATCAGAGTTTTGCCAAACAACTTGTTTATAGTTAGCTATGAAAATGGATCATTAAGAGACATATCTGAAAACATAGTGATAGGAGGAGATGAAGTTTAGACCCCTATTCCAGTATCTGTAGGGGTGATCATTCGGGTTAGCGGGTTGTAATCGTTTTTTCTATCAAATATCATTATCTTTGACATTAATTTTACAAAAATTGAATTCATTTCATTTGTGTTGTGTTTAATCGTGTGCTCATTAATCGTGTATCCGGTCAAAATTGTCAGCACTGCATTACATTCATTACGATGAAAATAAGGTAGAGGAATAGTAGGACTAGAAGAAGAGGCTTGTATTCAAGATGCATCTTAGAAAAGAAAAACGAACTCATGAAACATAACATCCCTTAACACGAACACTGATTTTTGATCCAAATCATAAAGCTTGTAACCCTTGATTCTAGGTGGATAACCAATGAAAACACTCTTATGTACACGGGAGTCAAACTTTGTACGATGATCAGACTGTGTCGAAGCCAAACATGAACAACCAAAAACCTTTGGCTGGTTATAAGAAGGTAGTTTATGAAACAAGGATTCAAATGGTGTGCCATTGGAAAGGACAGGACAGCAGAAGTCAACCGATTTATTTAGTGTTGCTGTAAGAACGACACCCAAAAAGAAACTGGTAGAGAAGCCTGAAACAATAAAGATTGTGCTACTTACAACAATTGTTGATGATTTTGTTCAACAATACCATTCTGTTGAGATGTTTCAATACAATAAAAATGATGAATTATACCATGTTTTGTAAATCAATCTGTCAGTTTAAACCCTGTTCCATTATCCGATTAAATACACTTAATGATTCTGCGTAAAACGTGTAGCAACTGCCATAGGAGAAGTTCACGAGTATGATATTCATCGAGACGGAAGCATTTATCACCAGCATGACCTTGTTTCTTACAAAATGAAGACTCCACATATGAGTTCAGAAATACGTTTCTCTGCACTGCCATAGCAGAAGTTCACCAATAAAATCAGTTGAGACAACATCATAAGTACGCTAGAATTCTTCACTTTGAACCAAATTATAGACTTTATCAAGACATGGAGAAGATTTCATCATTGTGGTTTGTGACTTAAAAAGTATCATTGAAAAATTTAAAAGCACAATTTTGTAGAGGCAAACTTTTCAAACCAATCAACATTACAAGCTCCGCAACTACAATGAGACAAAGCTCCGAAGGCCTACAACTCTTCCTATACACAACCAAGTGCATCAAAACACTCGTCGATACAATTTGTAGGTTGAGTAATTATGCACAACTGTTGTTGCGAGTGAAAGGAAGGGAAATAATGAAGAAGGGACAGATCCGTATATATTGAAATGATTTGTGTTTGTTTAGTGTATTGACTAAATGAAGCTACCTCCAAACCCTACTCTTACCCCCTTCCTTCTTCCAATAATTGGAGAAGACAACCTACACTTACGACCTACATTCACCCCCCCACCTATTTTCCAACCTCCAATCATTTTTCACTCTTCTCATTCCCCCATCATATCATTATCGACTTCTTTCATAACCATATCGTTTACCATTCCACCCACTAAGTGTTGGTTAGACTGATAATCCAATTCTACCATTAAAGCTTGGGTTCAGATTCGAGTCCGAGGAGAGTCGTCTCCTTGAGGGAGGAGTTGTGCTTCTCGCTCCAAATCAG
This sequence comes from Breynia disticha f. nivosa, assembly GCA_948193385.1. Taxonomy (NCBI): domain Eukaryota; kingdom Viridiplantae; phylum Streptophyta; class Magnoliopsida; order Malpighiales; family Phyllanthaceae; genus Breynia; species Breynia disticha. Next base: position 2,191 of record CANYCX011562761.1, on the reverse strand, counting down.
AATTAGTTTCGGCCAATGTGTCGGGGAGATCGGAGATTCAGACAAAAAAAATATCATTTAGCATTTCATATAATATATTTTTTAATAATTGTAACTATACCCTGAAATATTTTATGCAATTCTGTTAATAAATGGTCAAAAATTCAGGTTTTTGTGAAAAATAATGCCAATCCAGTAGCCAACAACAATTATTTGAAGTTTTTAATTCTTCTGATTTATCTGTTATTAAAGAAAATATCTTGAATTTGATGCTGAAATTGAAAATTCTCTAATATAACCAAATTACTGTAAACTTTATCATCGTCATGTTATTGAGTTATATGGATAAGAAATTTGGTGGCGTTCACTCGTCTCCTTTGTCTCTCCCTACTTGATGACTAGTTATCGTTAATGAGTACGGTGCAGAACTTTTGAGGATTTTTTTACCCTCCTTTTGTCCATGAATAATTGTATTGTTTGCAAAATTAATTTACCTCAAAATATATTTGTCACTACAAAATTAAGATTTTTTTACTTAATTTTTCTATAATACTCTCAGAATTCACTTTATTGGAGATATTAAACGTGTGATAATTATCCTTTCAGTCCTTAGAATATGCACGCCAATGTAAATTAATCCTTTGCTTTCTAAAACATGATAACAGGACATGTTAAACTCTTTGGTGTTGACAACATAGAACTTTGGCTTTCATAATCAAGTCTCCATCCCCACTTTTCTACCCAACCTAACTCCTCACTAAGTGATGCCGGCAGGTAATTGACATATTGTATAACAAAAAAAAAAGTATATTAAAATATTAGGAGCATAGAGACTAACTCAGTGACAGAAATAAATAGGAGCGAGGGTCGGTCACTTCTTCTTGTTATATCTAATATTTTAATATATTTTCATATTGTTTTTAACTCGTATATTTTTATCTCTCTTGAAAATATTTTTAGTTTCGTCACCATATTAACTTGAAGGATCTGAGTAAACTTTTGGGACAATTTTTTTTAATTATCCTTAAAAAGAAAATAAATTAAGACCATGACTGATAATTGAGTTTAATTAGTGTTTGGTAATGAGTAGTAATCAAGAAAAAGCACAAATTAGTACTTGTCTAAGACCTCATCATAAAATATAAAAGTGGTTTGACCATTTATGTAATTAAACAAGTTTGATTAGTGGAACAAAGCAAAGCACCTTTTGCTAAATACACATTAAAAAAGAGAATATTGTTTATATATTTGCCATTATGGACCTCTTTAGCACATGATTAAATGTAAATTATAAAAAAAAGTTGGTAATATTATGTGTAATTATCCTTTATTAATTTCACTTTTTTCATACTATATGGGAAAGAATTTGCTTATTCAATGGTTAGAGTTGAAAAAGAACTTGACTTGTTGCAAACAAAGAATAACTTTGGCATGGTGAAACTTTTTCTTCCAGATAAAGTTTAATTTAGGGCTTAATATTTTGTTGAAAATACAATATTGAGTTCAATCTTTTTTGGGTTTAATACGATACTTAACGTTTGTACTATAGTTCAAGTTAGGGTCTTTAGTTTGTAAAAATATGGTAGAATCTCCTTTTAGTAGCAGAATTGATGATTTAAGATTAAAATAAAATTGTCTTCGGCAGCTGTCTTTGTGAGTTTGACAGAAAAAAAAGAAAATTCTAGTAAAAAATTTGAATTTGTTTTAGTTTTTGAGTTATTTGGATAATTTAATCTCAGATATCATAATAAAATGATGTCATTTTGAACTGATGATGTTAAAGATTACAATTTAACGTTCCAATAAAACTGTAACATAATATTATTAGGAACACATAAGCTTCTGTTTATTAGTGTACTAATCAACACTTTAATTGAGCTACAATGAAAATGATAGACATCGAATTTGACTAAAAAAATTGACCCAATATTGTACTTTAAACAAAACGTTAGGTTCGAAAATGAACCTTATCCCCTTTTTCTTCAAATACTAATTAAATATTGAGTACATTACTAAAAATAACCTGAACTTAATACTTTTTATCAAAAATAACCCAAACTATAAACTTTATTATGACGTATCATAAACTTAATACTTTTTATCAAAAATAACCCGAACTATAAACTTTATCATACGTATCATAAACTCTTAATATTATATCAAACATAACATTCTGTTAATTATTTGTTAAATATAGATGTTAAGTTATGAT
>CANYCX011562256.1:0-17993 GCA_948193385.1 Breynia disticha f. nivosa | reverse complement strand
TTTTTTACATAATCATAACCTTTCAAAAATACAATGCACTATGTATACTTATCATGTACAGGGAAAATTTGATACACCGTGCACTGCCCACCTTCGATATACGCACAAATACGCACTAACTTGAGCCACAAGAAACCTAACTTGAGCCACTATGATAAGTATTTGTGCATATTTGTGCGTATTTTTTTTATTAATGATGATAAAAAATTAATAATTTAATCTTTTATGTTATAATTTATAATTATTAGTAAATATATGAAAAAAATAAAAAAAAATAAATCTATGAAATTTATCTCTTAATATTTGGATAAATACTATTATGAAATTTTTTTTTATTATTAACATATAGTTTTGAATGAAAAATGTAAAAAAGTTAATTACTTAATATTTTAAATTAAAAATTTAAATTTATAAAATTAATTATTTTTTAACATAATTGGTTAAGATAAATATTTATGTTTTTGTTATCAAACACACTCAAAATAATTAAATACTTAATATTTTAAATTAAACACTTAATGAACATTATCGAACACTCTTAACAATCGATTTTCTTCAGCAGCGAAAAAATATTATCGACCACAACATTTCAATTTGTTGGCGAACTACAAAACCGAGTTCCAACTGTTAATCTATAAGATTAAACTTAACCCCATTTTAAACAACTGATTCTCCTATAACTTCTTTCCAAATGCTAAGTAAAACATGTACTTGAAGTAAATTATGACATATATCATCTTTAAGCTTCAAATTTACAATCATATTAATTTTAAACAATCCAGAATAGAACTCGTTAAATTCCCTCATGAGTTGGAGAATTCGTGATGAGCGGAATGGGATTACAAGATGTGAGAATGTTTTCTCTTCCTTCATTGGTGACTTTTTACATTTCTTTCAGCTATTCTCTCTCCCTGGATAGAAACAAGTAAACATGACGTTCAAACAACTTTGGATTTACCCACCTACGTTAGAGCAATGTGAGCATGAATATGATGAGAATGAATTTGGATGTCTTTGAATAAATAAAATACTTACAAACATAGCTATTTATATTCTGTCTAAAAAAGTAATTTCTTGGCTACTCAAACCAGTTACCCAATTTTGAATAATGTGACTCCTCTATAGCTTATTTTTTTTGTATAACCACTATTTACATATGATCTCATGAAAGACTAATCGTTTACTCTAATAATGTTTTACTAAGAAGCGTTTAACAGATACATCAATTGTACTTTAATTCTTAATTGTGATAACAGTTTCAAAAGCAATATTTCCCCTTTTACTACTTATACTACACCTGAAGATCATCAATTGTCCAACATGTCTTTGTTTATGTGTGTCACCCTGAGGTGCACTTAGCAAGCATAAAGTCAATTGTCTAACCTATGTTCTTGTTCTCAATGTTAAGGATCTTGAGGGTGGCTATCACAAATAATAAATAATACTTCCCATAATTGGTTTCACATTAGGGAACATAGATAATTTAATTATGATTCTCATCTCATTTGTAAAACGTATACACAATTTTACTTAAAAGTTGGGTCATGGTGTTCTCTCCTCTAATAGAGCAAATGCATATTATTAACATCATGCAAGAGCTTCAGTCTTCAATGTACTCAACATATTCTCATAGTGCATATAGGACTACTTTCTACATTAAACAGAGTTGATTACTTACCCAGTAGTCATCACATAAGTACCTAACTTATGGAGTAGTATGTTATACATGGTGGACCATGCATAATGATCTCAATAATAAGAATTTCATTTTACACCTAGTAAACCGATACTTATTCATTTAAATTTTACATATAGTATATAAATGACAGTTTCAACTTGACATTTTATTCACACTATAGGAGATCTTTTAATTAGTGAAAGGAACCCAAAGTATACGTCCATGTGAGTAGAATTATTTCCTTATTCCATGCCAAATTGTATGCAAGCTTTATGTGTTGCTAACTATGTCCACAGGAATATTTCATTTTTTTACAAGATTTCAACACTAATTCACTGTTAAAACTACATGGTGTTTTGACCTTAAAAGTTCATTATTTCTTTGTTCTATTATATCCTCATTGACTTAATGTGACACTAGATTTTAGTTTTTTTTAGCATTTAGCCAAAATAAGAAATCTCATAAGACAACATAGTCACTACTTAGGTATCACAACCTATGCCGCATTCAAATGTAATTGCTAAATAAGTCATATATCACAAATCCATCACTCAATTGTGTTCCTACAAATTTATGGATCATCTGAATATAGTTCAATGCCTTATAAGTATCTTATATATTAATTTCTCTAATCCTATTTATGGATTAGATGTACCAATGAACTATCATTTAGGATAGTGGTGTTTGGTCTTAGTACAAGTAAATCATAGAAGTTTACAACAAGTCGCTCTCTAGTACATAACAAGATTCATTTGTTAGTTTGCTTAGACTACAATCCAACATAGAGTATATTACCCATATATTTTCTATATTATTTAGATAAGGTTACTAACTTTATTTAAGAAACTAATCTTCAAGTTCGAATGCTTATGGTTTGACCCTGCCAAAATATTCTAGGCTTATTGATGTTACTCTCACAAAGTGGAATAACAAATCTTTCGAACTATTCCAAAAATTTTATTTCTAGGAATACCATTCGAGCATTTTAACAATATCATTTCTACTGAAAGGTATATCTTTAGCACACAAAAAACAAGAATTGACAATTTATGATATTATCATAACAAATTTGAGTATACCAATAACTCTAGAACTCTCAAGGTTGTGTGGCATTATTATAATAAATTTGAATAAATCAACCAGCTCCAAAATCCATAAAGTTAACAAGTATATGTTTGTTACATTGTATGATGAACTTAATTAATGAACCATATGAAATTCTTCACTAAGACCTCCCATTGAGATCATAGAGTCTTTCCTTACTATAACTTCCAACTAAGATTAAAGAGTTAGTCTTGGGGTTTAAGATATTTTGGCTAATATCTTATAAGGAAAATTTTCTTTTAATATGTGAGAAATTTTTAGCTTGTCCAATATCATATGTTACACCAAAAAATTATCAAATCATATTGGCATTTGTCTAGCCTTTTGTATCCACTCATTGCTGATAAGGCTTTACCTTTATGGTAGACAAACTAGTGTTTTACACAATCACATTAGTTTGATCTTGTCATTTGTAATTCTCATTATTATGGGTAACCAGTGATCGACTTTGATTTTTCTCAAAGAGATGTTACTCTCAATATTATTTCTTTATCCAAATGATCAACATTGGGAACTCTTTGACTTGTGTGATTTATAAAAGGTTCATGAATCATTCATACTTTAAATGGTCTCTTAACTTTTCCTTATATACTCTTATTGAGATAAAGTTCCAAGTTCCTCATGGAATTATGAACTATTTGAAATGCCTTCTTGGGTTAAGAACTTCCACCATTTAAGAACTCCTATGGGAATCAAGTTCAAACTCAAAATTCTCTACTTGAGTAACAAACTTTGGCCTTCGATTAGGAATAACTTCCACTCAAATTAGGATTAGAACTAGTCGCATAAGAGGTATATAAGATAGAAGATTATGACCTCAAAGAAGGCGGTCATGTTAGCTAATCATAGCAAAAAATGACAGTCAAAATCCTCTTTTACTCAACCTATCCTCATCTTCCTTCAAATCTCCCACTCGGTTGGAAGTGATGTCCTTAAAGTAATTTATATAGTCACTTTCGCCATTTTAGTATCCTTTTTCACTAAAAAACAGATCGCTAATTTGTTTCTAACCTAGGGTAAATATTTAAAGTGGGTATATATCACATAGACAACTCAATAACTTACATAAAGATACTCCTTCTCTTGGATTATTGGTCGTCTAATACTAAGATTAGAGGACATTGGAAATGCATCTTATGAATTAAAATGGTTATGTCCAAATATGACTAATCCATACTCACAAGAAGTGTAGGTAACAAATTTTAGAGAGCACATGTTTAAGAATATGTTGTCTTGCACCATTATTCATCTCAACATGTTAAAGGAAAAGCAAATGGTCTTTTCCTCCACTTCACTCTTGTAGTAGTCTAGCAGCATAAATTAATTAACTTATTTCATGTAATTAACATTTTAATTATAACTTATAATTCTATATATTTTAAAACTTTTCTTATAGAGCATGTTTCCAATGTTCATATTATTCATTACTATTTATATACTAATTGTAATTTATTTTAATATAAGTTAATGTACAGAATGACCTATGACATGGCCTAAAATTTGATCTATGTTAGTGTAACACATCCCATAGCCACCCCATGTTTAGTGTAACACGTCCTATAGGCACCTTATGCTAGACTACCACATTCCTTATTCAAAAACAACATGACATTCAAGTGAATTACGCATGAGTTATGTGAATCATACTGTATTCCTAAATCAATCCAAAATCAACCGGTATTCAAGTAAACATAAGTCCAACTGTAAAACATAAAGTCAAAATTAACCATAAATTGATCTAGTAGATTGTCTATGAATGTTTATTTTTAATTGATACTTAATTAAGCTTTTTTTATAATCAATACACAGCCTGAGAGTTTTATCTTTCCTTTTTACAAATAATGTTGATGCTCACAAAGGCAAAACACTTGGTCAAACTAACCTTATGTCAAATAACCCTTATAACTATTTTTTAAACTGTTATAATTGTTTCTTTAACTAATTCTTATATATATATATATCCTAATTATCTCACCTAAAGGAATAAGGGCTCCTCGGGTTTTTAAATCAATGATTTAAGTTTTTACTTTCAATGTATATACTATTTTGGCTATTTTGAATATAATAAATGAATATGTAAAACGTGAATATTTAAGTGCATAATTAACAATATAACTCACCAATATTAACATATGGGGCATTGTATGTTTCTTGTCTAGACATGGAAAACACTCTGCCCTGTCCCTCTGATTGGGTCCCAGAAACTCCTTTACCTCTGCTAGATCCTGATGCTTCTCCTCTATCTCTGCTTCAACTAACATTGGCTGAAGAAGCTACTAATCTAGTACCTTATTGCATTGGTTGTGGTTCTAGTACATTTTTGCTGACATTCACTACATTTATTCTATCTAAAAAATCCTTAAAATAATGCCCTATCTGAAAAAAATATAACATCCTCTAGTCCATGCTCTACACTCTCTAGTATGTATTATTTGACAAATAGGACTGATATATCTTGGAGGTGAAACTATAGTAATCCGTCCTCCTCTACTATAGCCTCGTTGAACTCCTCTATGATAAGGCATCTGAGATGGAGAAAATTGAGGTCTAAACTCTGTAGCATCTTTGTAAGTCAGAGTAGGTTCAGTTCTTTTCCAAGTCTGTTGTATTCCCCTTCATGCATTTCTCTCTTTTATTTCCCACCTTTATCATCATCATCTTTTATGAGTTCTTCTACTCTTAATGCTGCATCCTTTAAATCTTTATAGTATGTCACTTCGATCCTATAAATTTTTTTTGGTTATTTTTATTTATTCCATCCTCAAACCTCCTACATTTATCTTTTTCTATAGGAATAAGGCTAGCAATGTAATATGACAACTGAGTAAATTTCATCTCATACTCCGCTACTATCATGTCTCATTGTCTCAAAGTAACTAACTCTTTTTTTTTGCATCAATATACACTTCTAGCGTATACTTTCTTTTAAATTCTCTCAAAAAAAATCATTCTAGGTGATTACTGAAGGAAATTCTCTGGCATATGGTATAGTTTTCCACCAATTAAATGCATACAACCTAAGACCTAATGGCATATGGAAATTCTCTGGCATATGGAATACTTTCTTTGGATATTTTTAGTAAAGATACTACAAAGACTAGTCTGTCTTTTGGTATACCTAATGTTGGGTTTCTACATGCCTAATTGCAACAGAAATAACAATAAAAAACACATAGAAAACAACCAAGATCTCACCAAAATAAGATCTAACAACATATAATGCATAAAAATTAAGGCTAACAGCATAAAGATTAAATCTTTAATGGAAAGATCAATGTTTACCGTATCTTCTTTCTTGGCCGATTGTATTCGATCAACAAAAGAGTAACTACAGCTTTAGCATACTATAAAACTACCTTCAAGACACTTCTTTAGGACTCCACGTGTAGTCCCTCTACAAAACTAACACACATGTTAAGAGAAGAGTGTACTAGCACAACAGTTTTTGAGATTCACGTCAGTTTTTTGTCAATTAGATGAAAGACTCGCAAAACAGAAGGTACTGTCGTGATCAATCACTATGATTAGCCCATCTAAGTCTTGTTTTCTTGGAGAAATAATCAAGGAATCAAAATCTTGGTCCATTGGGAAGGTGGCACGACAAATGAAAGAGAGAGAGGTTCGCCTGTTAGGTGTTTTATGATGATAAGAAGAATAAAAATCTCTTTTCTTTTTTATCTCTTTGGCCGATGTTTAAAAGTTAGGTAGGATTAAGATTAGTTTGTTTTTAATTTAAAATACAATCCTAATCCCATCTTACTTCTATGCAAAACATTAGTAGCGAAATTAGGAGATTTTATTCTCCTTTTTCTCTCTCCTCTATCTTATCTATAAAGAAGATAAATCTTCCTTATTTTCCTCCATATATCTCTCTAATAATGTCTTAATTTAAGACATCATATCTTTAAGATTATCTTTGTCTTAAAATCATGCATGAGTTACCAAATTTTAAGTTGTCGTCCATTTTAGGCCAATTATCAAAATTGGTCTAAATGCCCAATTTGACCCAATAGCCAAATTTAACTAAAGGTGAAATTTCAAAAATACCCTTTTTGGTTTTCTCTTATCTGTGTGCTATTTGTAAGACTATTTAATAATGGTAATGAATTTTGATAATTCATAAATCATAGGCGATCTCTAGTAACATACTATGAACATCAAAATAAATAGTTGACGAGCGGTGTCAACAACCTTACTACAATTCAAATTCTTTCCGTGACCTCCGAAATCATGATTTGTGTAAGGTATGTCTCAAATATCCTTATTTAGTGCTAAATCACTTTTTTGATCTCTATGACAAGATTGATAAGTCCAAATGAATGATCTAATCATTTTATTCGGGTGCGGCCACACTCTTTCCAATCTTGTTTATCAAGCGGCCAGTGATATCATCTCTCATAGAGAGGGTCAATCCCTTGACTTCACTACTGCTCTCAACCATGATTCGTAGCATACCCAATCATACCCATACTTGTCAACCTTTTACAGTCACGTTAGGCGTATGTCAAAGTACACTAAAAATCACAACCAGAGACACGGTGATTTCCAGTCTAAGGATAACATTTGACATTGCAAATGGTGATCGCTCTCCAAGTATAATGTTCTACATTATACCTATGCATTTTGCTATATATCCCAAATATCTATGACCCTCAGAGAATGATCATCCACAAAGTACATACTAGTCTTAATTCATTTCTATTCCCATAGAAAGAAGCGACATGGATATTTAGAATGTTAATCTCATATCTTTTAGGTTCTACTATCAAGGTCCTCAACCTTGATGCCTCAAGTGCTTAATTAACATTCTTGGATATTTTATCAAACACATACCACAGCTCAATACATGATATGATAAAATAATGCCTCATAATTTTATTACTCAATAATAAAAGTTACAGACAATGGATTGGGCTAGGGCTTACACTAACAAGTTATGTTAGGAGTAGCTTCAAAACTTATTCTCACTTCTATACTTCCTCGTGATGAAGATGATTATTTCTGCTTCCAGGCAACCGCACAGGACAAAGCCTTGCGTGATATTATCAGGGTATTTTTACCATGCTTTTGAATTTTTACATGCTTATATTTATTCTTCTACTTGCTTCTTTTGTTATGATATTTCTTTTGTAGGGGTTGCAACAAGATGTGGTGTCATTTGGGATGGCTACATCAACCAAATAAAATTATATTTCTGAGTGTCGAGAGCATGTGCGAACGAAGGGTTTACTCAGAGAGATGACCAAAGAGCGAGATGAACTTCAATCTAAACTTTCTATTTCAGAAAAGGATTTTGGAAATTTGAAGTCCAAATGTGATTCCTTCAAGAAGTCTCTTGACACCTTAAATTTAGAAAAAGAAGATTTCAAGCAAGTTACAGCTTTTAATGCTCTACAGGAAGAACATCGTAATCAGGATAGAGAACTCAAGATATTAGAGGAAAAGCTAAGGACAGAAGCTAAGGAATATGACCAAAAGCTTCTTGAGAGGAAAACTTCATATGATTCCCTATTGGTTAGCTATAAAAACCTTAAGAAGAAGCTTGCCGCCTCTAATACCTCTATTGAAACCCTTGAAAATGAGCATCAATTATCTCAACAATCTGCCATTGAGTTATCATAGGAAGGCATCTTACTCTGCAGGGTTTCTTAACTTGGTTTCTATGCTGCTCGTCATTGGTTAGAGAGGAATAGACCTTTGGAATAATTTTTCGAGTTGATATTTTCTAAGGAGGTCCAAAAGGGAGTTCGAGATAGAAGCTTGTTAGGTTGGGATGCGTATGAACCTTCATCAATTAACTATGAGATCTTTTTGGATTGTGATCTCTACAATGATCTTGATAATCATTCTAGTCCTTAGGAATTTTATGGGAAGAATGGAGTACTTGCTCCAAATTCTGATACATCTTCTTCTGGGCATCCATCTCCTTTTGAGCAGATTCCTGCTCTTCAGAACTTAGAAGAGACGATTGCAGAGGATGCTGAGGCTTTAGGTTGAGACGCTATGGATTCTTTGGCTCCTGTTTGCTCAACGAATGATACTCTTCATACATAGTCTTTCCCTTCTTCTTCAGATATTTAGACAAATTTTTATTAGACTTATTTTTAATTATTTTATGTTAATTTGTTCAACTATTTATTTTATAGTATCTTTTGACTATTAATAGTCTTTATTTATGTTATTCAGACTCCTTTTTCTTATATGAATATACGAGACTTCGTTGGCATAACTTCTCTTTTCACTTATTGAAATTTGGATTTTGAACTAAGTTATTGAACAGTACCCTTTTCTTTATTGACTGCTTGCGTTCATGACAAGCCCTCATGTTAGAGGTTTTATACTTGACATAGATTTTAGTAGTTCTTGTGGTTGTATCATTTTCGCTAGGCAAGTCCTTCATTTTATAAAAGGTTTTCTACTTGCTAGTTATTAAATGAAACTACTCTCTTTTGTAGCAAGTTCTTGATTTTCCACAAGATTTTCTACTTGCTATTCTTGAGAGCTTTTATGACAAGACCTTAGTTTTTCACAAGGTTTTATGCTTGTCCATTCTTGGAAATTTTCTCTTTTGTTGACAAGACCTTATTTTTCTGCGAGGTTTTCTACTTGTCAATTCATGAAAATTTCCTCTTTTGTTGATAAGACCTTGTTTTTTCGTGAGGTTTTCTACTTGTCAATTCTTGGGAATTTTTTCTTTTGTTGACAAGACCTTGCTTTTCCGCGAGGTTTTCTACTTGTCAATTCTTGGAAATTTTTCCTTTTGTTGACAAGACCTTGTTTTTCCACAAGGTTTTCTACTTGTCAATTCTTGAAAATTTTCTCTTTTATTGACAAGACTTTGTTTTTCTACAAAGTTTTCTACTTGTCAATTGTTGAAAATTTTCTCTTTTGTTGACAAGACTTTGTTTTTCTACAAAGTTTTCTACTTGTCGATTCTTGAAAGTTTTCTCATTGATGACAAGACCTTGTTTTTCCACAAGATTTTCTACTTGTCAAAATTCCTTAGAAAACTTTTTTTGGCAATGGATTCGAGTACTCCTTTTTATGCTCATAGGAATTGTTTATCCATCCTTAAAGATTTTTTTGTATTGTCTTGCAACCATCATTTAGGTTTCATATAAGAAAAAAAAAAGAATATTAATGAGAAGCAAAGAAAATAAGAGCATAGACACCAAGATTTTTATAGTGGTTCAGCTTAAAGCTTAGTCCACTCCTCAAGCAACAAACTTGAGTATTTTATTTTATTTTTTATTTTGTAGGATGCTTTACAAATTCAGGTATACATTGTTAACTCCAGGAGCAAAGTACAACTTCAGGTGGTTGGTGTTCCATGTTTTCTATATTTTCTTTCCTTCTAGAGTCTCAAGCTTATATGTGTTTGGCCCCAACATTTCTCTGATTTGGTAAGGGCCTTCCCAATTGGTCATCAGCTTTCCATTTTCCTTCAAGGCATTAGTGATAGATGATTTTTTTAAAACAAGGTTTCCAACCTCCATGGTCTTATTCTTTACACGGGCATTATAATATCGAGCTATTCTTTGCTTATACGCCTCTAACTCATACAAGCATGTTCTCTTTCTTCATCAATGAAGTCTAAATTCTCTCTCAAGGCTTCTTGGTTTTCTTGCTCATTGAATTCCTTTACTCGTAGAGAACCTGCTCCTATTTCTACTGGTATCAAACCTTCAGTGCCATATACAAGGTTGAAAGGAGTTTCTTCTGTAGACACTCTACTTGTTGTTCTATGCCCAAAGAATGGTAGGTAACTATTTAACCATGCCCCTTTTGCACTATCCAACCTTGTCTTTAACCCATGGAGGATTGTCTTATTGGTGCTCTCGGCTTGACCATTAGCTTGGGGGAAGAGACTGAAGCAAGGCTTAACTTAATTTGTAGTTTCTCACAAAATTCTCTAAAAGTTGTTCTATCAAATTGCTTTCCATGATCTGCCACCAAAAGCCTGGGGATGCCGAATCTGCAAATTATTCCTTTCCAAACCATATTCTTGATTTATCTTGTTGTGATAGTAGCAAGAGGTTCTTCTTCCACCCATTTGGTGAAGTAGTCTGTTGCAACTAAGAGAAATTTTCTTCCCCCGGTTGCTTGGGGGAAGGTCCCAAAATATCCAAACCCCATTTAGCAAAAGGACATGGTTTAAACACGTTTTGCAAAGTGGACACAGGGGCTGTCACAATTGGTGCGTGTCGTTGGAAACTATCATATTTCAAAACCTTTTGCAGTGCATCTTATTTCATATTAGGCCAATAGAACCCCGCACTCAATACTTTTCCTGTGAGTGCTCTTGCCCCTAAATGTTTGCTGCAAATCCCTTCATGAGTTTCCCTTAGTGCATACTCGGCGTCTCTGGGACCCAAACACTTTAACAGGGGCCTTATAAAAGCTCTCTTGTACAACACCCCATCTATCAGGGTAAATTTGGCTCCCCGAATTCTCACTAACCTTGCTTCTTTTGAATCTGTAGAAAGCTCACCTGTTAGTAAGTACCTCTTGATAGGTGTTCTCCAATCTTCAGTTTCATAATCTATATTCAACACTTCTTTTTCTTCTATTGTAGGTCTGTCAAGCACCTCAACCTTCACTGTCCTTGCCTGAGCTTCTCTCGTTGAAGCTAACTTTAATAAAGCATCAACATGAATATTTAATGATCGATTAATTTGAATCAACTGAAATTTCTTGAAATTTTGAGCCAACATTTGGACCTTTTTCAAGTATAGAGCTATGATTGACTATCTTGCCTTATATTCACCTTAAATTGTTGCACCTCGAACTATGAGTCACTGTGAGCAACCAACTCTTCACCTTGCAATTGCTTTGCCAAGTTCATTCCTACAATTAATGCTTTATATTCGACTATATTATTAGAACATGGAAATGAAAATTGCAATGAATACTCTATCACATCTTCATAAGGTGAGATTAACACCACCCCAGCTCCACTTCCTTGAGAACTTGATGCACCATCAACAAATAATCTCCATTCTTTTGACATCTCTTCTTGTGCAATGTTGGTGCATTCCACAATAAAGTCTGCTAGAGCCTGACCTTTAATTGCCTTATGCGATTCAAAATGAATATCAAACTCTCCAAGCTCAATAGCCCACTTGGTGAGTCTTTCTGAATATTCTTTCTACAGTATTTGACGAAGGGGTTGATCGGTAAGGATTGTGATTGAATGAGCTTGAAAATATGGCCTCAATTTTCTTAAGGTCATAATTAAAACTAGAACAACCTTCTCTACATGAGAATATCGAGTTTCTGTATCCTGCAATACTTTACTCACATAATAAATTGGTCTATCCACTTGAGCTTCCATCTTAAGCAATATAGCACTCAACGTCACTTCTCCTACCCCCAAATACATGAACAAACGTTCTCCTGCTTCTAGTCTTGTCAACAAACGTACTTCTTTCAAGTATCTTTTCAACTCTTGAAAAGCTTCTTCACATTCCTTTGTCCATTCAAATTTCTTTTCAGCTCTCAAGGTCTTCAAGAATGGGAGGCTACGATCTGTTGATTTGAAGAGAAATCTATTTAATGTTGCTAGCCTTCCTGTTAGCCTTTGGACTTCCTTGATGGAATTTGGTGACTTCATATCCAAGATGGCTTGAAATGTTTTAGGATTAGCCTCAATCCCTCTTTGAGTAATCATGAACCCTAAAAACCTTCCTGATTGAACGCCAAAGGAGCATTTATTAGGGTTAAGCCTCATTTGATAATTTCTCATAACTTCAAAGACTTTTCTTAATCTCATTGCATGAGACTCGGTCCCTTTACTTTTGACGATCATGTCATCAACATAAGCTTCCATCGTTGTGCCTAACAAGTCTTTGAAGACCTTGTTCACCATTCGTTGATAGGTGGCTTCAGCATTTTTTAGGCCAAATGGCATGACACGATAGCAGTAAGTCCCTTTTTCAGTGATAAAAGAAGTTTTTTCTTCATCAGGCTGATACATTCTGATTTGCTGATACCTTGAGAAAGCATCCATAAAGCTTAGAAGATCATATCATGACGTTTCATCAACAAGTTTATCAATACATGGAAGAGGATATGAGTATTTGGGGCACGCTTTGTTGAGATCAGTAAAGTCCACAAACATTCTCCATTTTCTATTTTCCTTATGGACCATGACAACATTCACCAACCAATCTGGGTAGTGGACCTCACAAATAAATCCTGCTTCTAGCAACTTGTCTACTTCCTCATCCATGGCGACTTACCTTTCTTTTTCCAACATTCCTTTTCTTCTGTTTTACAGGAAAGCTTCTTTCATCAATGTTAAGATGATGAGAGATTATCTGAGGATCAATGCCAGACATATCCACTGGGCTCCATGCAAAAATATCTACGTTATTCCATAGACACTAAATGATCTCTTTTCTTACTTCACCTGATAGCTTGCTTCCTATGTAGACCAATTTTTCTTCATCGCACTCTTTCAACTTTATTGCCTCTAAGTCCTCTATTGGTTCAGGCTTGTTCTGAGTCTTATCATTAACACATTGATCTACCACAACCAATGTCTCTTTTTGTTCTTTACTTTTTCCTTTAACTGAGGAAATGAAACAATTCCTCGCCTTCTTTTGGTCACCTCGAATTTGGCCTACTCCTTGTGGTGTAGGGAACTTCATCGATAGATAATCTGATGATACCACAACCTCCATCTCATTTATTAAAGGATGACCAAAGATCATATTCTAAGCATTGGAGGTAGACTTAACAACCATGAACTTCACTGTCATTGTTACCATATGAGGATCACTTCCTAAAGTCACTACAAGATGCACCGACCCGACTACAGGTACTGCTTCTCCTGTGAAACTATATAAAGGATCAAAGACCATCCTTAGGTCATTAGAGACCAACTTTATTTGTTGATAGTAATTCCAATATATAAGGTTCACTCAACTTCCACTATCCACTAGAATCCTTTTATTGGGTGCTTCGCAACAATAACAGAGATTACCGAGGAGTGATAACATTTCCTTCATCCTTTGATCTAAATTTGATAGGTTTTTCATCATTTCTGCCTTTGGTAAGCTCTTTTTGATGAGAAAGAGCTTCCTGCCATTGTTTCTCCTCCTGAGATTGTGCTTATGGTAGGGTGCGCTGGTTGGTTATCAGGCGGAGGATTTCTACGTTCATTTCCTGTCCTCTCTCCACGAGGTCTTTTATCAAGAACTCTTTGTTCTGTACTCCTTCCCCTTCTTTGGTCATAACTCCTATCTTCATTCCTTCTCCTTTCCTGGGAGTAATATTTTTGATCTCTTCTCAAAGCTTAGTATCCACAAATTCCTTTCATTTTCCCTCTCTGATAAGAGATTCAATTATATTCATCAATACATGACACTTATTAGTAAAATGACCATACGCGTCATAATACTAACAATAAGCCTTAGTATTTTTTTCAAGATTTTGATTTGTCTTTGGAGGAAGGTTGATAAGTCCCAATCCTTGAATTGCTGCTAGGATTGAAGATCTTGACTCTGTTATAGGAGTGTAGCTTACATATTGAAGTTTCAAGGACCTTTTTGAATCTCCCACCTTCTCCTTCTTCTTAAAAGACTCTTCATGACTCTCTCTATCCTTCCGCTTCTTTCCTCTATCTTCTTTGGGGTTCACAATTCTCAACACTTCTGCTTGCCGAATGTACTTATTAGCATGGACAAATAATTCAGCCAATGACTTCGGCTAATCTAGAGAGAGAGACTCCTAGAGCTGTATTGAGCGAGTTCCTTAAAACATAGCTGTAACTGCCACCTCAGGTTGTGGCTCATGAATTTCAAGTGTGGCATTTTGGAACCTATCCACATACTATTTTAAGCTTTCCTTCTCCCCCTGCCTAATACTTAGTAAGTAACCCTGCCTAATACTTAGTAAGTACGTGGCATCCATCTTTCTTAGGTTATTGATAATGAATGCATTGACAAACTCTTTACGAAGCTGCTCAAATGAAGAAATTGATGACTCTTTTAGTCCATTAAACTACATTCGTGTCGTAGCTTTCAAAGTGACTGGGAAGGCTCTACAAATTATCGCATCGTCCCATTCGTGTAACAGCATAGTTGCTTTATAAATCTGCATGTGCTCATGAGGATCCTCTTTTCCCGTGAAGCTAGGTAATTGAGGCATTTTGAATTTTAGAGGTAGAGGTTTTTGAAGAATTTCCCTAGTAAATGGGAATTTTGTACTTTTCTGATCTTCCTCTAATGAGACAATCTTCTTTTCCTACAGCACTTCTTCAATCATTTTTTTAATATCATCCTTCTCCATCCCACTTAACGTAGACTCTTCATGAGCATGAGCCTTCCCTGCAGCTTTAGGGTTTCCCCTGAAAGTGCTTTTAACCACTTCTTGGTCATTTTTTTAGCTTCCTTACCTCCTTTAGAAAACCCATATTTTCCTTGTGGAATATGCATCTCTCTACGCTTTGATATGAGAGGGATTGGATGCGTCTCGTGAGGCTCTGATATGCGAGGAAGTGGATTTTGGATGTCACTTTCCCGAGGCACTTCCCTTTGCTCAAGGTTCTCTCCACTTCTTGCTCTAGGTTGAAGATTAGCGGGAAGTGGACCTTAGAATATTTGGCAAACAAAATCTATTAACTCTTGGAGTCTTGATTGGTATCCTCATTATGCTTTTAGAGCTTCTCATACTCACCAAGAGGAATTGTCTGCACAGCAGTACCAGAGGCCTCACCTCTTATTGGTTGATCTGCTCATCGTGAAACATCTCCTTCTTCAACATTTGCACCTATTTGGGATCTAGTTGTCACCATTTCTTGGGAAATAACACACGTTGGAAAATTTCTTGATTAGGTCTTTGTAAAAGAGTGATGGCTTCTTATTCGTTTTCCCACAGACGGTGCCAATTGTTGTTGCCTCTTTGGTCAGGAACAAGTCAAACTAATAGAAAACCTTCGCCAAGAACCTTGATTTCCTGCAAACAAAAAAGAGAGGGTGGGTTTTTACCCACAAGAACTCTCTAATGCTTAAGTCAACAATTTTCCAGAGTTTCAGTAATTTAATGAGTATTTAGAACGTACCTTTCTTTGATCTCCGGGGCTTTATTTATAGAGAGGTGTGGAGATATTTGATAAGGCGGTCAAATTCATTTTTTAAAAAATATAAACGTATTCGTATTTGATATTCAAAGTTCAATATTCAAAGTTTGATATTCAGAATTTATATCTGATTTTTCTCAACAGATATATCAGATATTTTTTAGAATATCTCTTATGTTGGACCCTTTATGATGGGTCTAACTTCTTGTCTTTGGACCTTGACATATGAGTGGGCTTGATGTATTTTTGAACCCATGTCATATCAATAACCCATATAAAAATATGGCATCAATTCACTTCATTCATCATCAAGTCATATTTTGAATAATCATCATCATAGTACATAATAGCCTTTACATTTGCTATCATAAAAGTAAGCACCTTATATGCACATGATGAATGAGAATGCATACCATCTAATGCATTCCTTAGTATGATCACCCGTGATCCCTTTTTAATTTCATTTTAATTTGCACCTTACTGCCTCTAATGGATGTTTGCAAATGGGCCTCATCGGTCGGGGGTATCGGCTATAAAAGTTTGGATCCATACAATTTGCAAACTTATGCGCCCATAGTTTTTGGCACAATCGTACACACTAAGGTGTCCCGAGCATTTTACCACTTGTGCCCCGGCGTAGCATTTGTTATATACTACCCAAAATTTTGCTCCCCTAGGAGCCTATAACCACTCATTCATATTGCTCACTTATGAGCCCTTTATTCATTTTTGGTGTCAATGGACACATGCTCACTTATGAGCCCTTTTGTTCATTTTAATTGCTGACCTATGAGCCCCAATGCATGAATGTTATGTGCATTTTCCCATGGAAGCAATTATGCACTCGTCAACAAATTCATGCCATAATCACAATTCAAAGCACATCAACCTTCAAGAAATCTTAACAAACAACACAACATCAATCCATTAAACATAAGCCGCGTGGCATAACAACCATCATATAGTTTAAGTCGTTTCATGCCCATATCAATGTCACATTCAAGAACTCCCATAAGCACATCAAACATATTTCATGTTCAACAGACAAAGCACACCAAGAAGGTTTAAACCTCATACACTCATTATACATTCAAGCAATCCATATCATATCAAGAAATATAGCCACTCATCCAATGCAACCACATCATACAAGTACAAAGCGTGATCAACACACCCATTATCAACCAAACAACCAATTCACATTCACTACAAAAATTCATGCATTTAGAGTCCAAATTTTTAGACTCTAAATGCATAATTCTGGACTCTAAATGAAATTAGCGTCCAAATTTGGAATCTAAAAATTTGGACGCTAAAACGCTTGACTCTAAATTTTGGAGTCCACATGGACTCTATTTTGCTTTGGAGTCCACGTGGACTTTAAATTTTGACTGAAAATTAAAAAAAATAAATTCCTTATCAATTTAAAATTATTATTAACGAATTTTAAAATGAAATATATTTTATAAAATCCAAAATCGTATAATGTACGTATAAATAATACAATAAATCATATAATATACAACTTTACTAAATCGATGACATCTTAATACGATAAAAATAAATTCATTAATTAACAATAACTATAATGAAATAATAACACAATTATAACAATAATAAAAAAGAGTAACTTACTTTGCAAAAAATATCAAAAGAAGAGAGAAAACCGAAATGAGAGAGTGAAAGATGTGAAAAAAATGAGATTAAAGAGAAAAAATTCGGATTTATAGAAAAAGTGTGAAGGTTGGTGTCCACGTGAACGCCATCTTGCGTCTACGTGGACGCCATTCTTACGCCAAGTTGAATTCCATTGGGCAGCCAAAATTCCCACCCAATGGAATTCAATTTGGCGTCCATTTGGAATCAACGTGGACTCCAAATAGTGTCCACGTAGACACCACTTTTTTCTTCTTTTTTTTTTAATTTTTTAATTTTTCAATTTTTTAGAATATTTTTAATTTTTTATGCTTAATCCTTTAAATTTGGTTTATAATTAGTGAAACAATCTTTATGCAATTTGTGTTTATAAAATTATTTAATTTTAATTTAGTTTATAATTTGTCAGGCGATATGAAATTAATGTTTACAAAATTATCACATGTAGCCAATTAATCGGCCATAATTTTT
>CANYCX011561967.1:0-16916 GCA_948193385.1 Breynia disticha f. nivosa | reverse complement strand
TAATAAACAAACTATGATGTATATCATATCATAAATACCCTCACTTTAATTATATCATATCATAAATATAATTTCTAAATATATATTCCGTCTCACTTTATATGATAAGATATTTATAAATATAAATAATATTTTTCATTTTTTACACCATTTAAAAAAAAAATTAAATTTTTTGTTTTAATAAATATTATAATTAATTTTAATAATTATTCAGTATTATTTTATACAATAAAACTGAAAAAAAAAATCACAACTAAAGCATACATTACTTTTGCTATGCTTTCTATAAAGATATTTTTTTTTTTACTTTTATAAGACAAGTGAGAGTTTTCATTTTTTACCACACTATTTTAGCTAAAATAAATTTAATTTGTTTGTTCTAACTAATTTTTATGCTTTATTATAGACCATTAATTTCTCATGTTTTAGTTAATAGCAATTATTTTATTTAAAAAGTATAATATTTTTCTTCTATATTTTTGAATAACAGTTTATTTAACTACTTTTACGTTATTTAACATAAAATTAAAATATAAATAAA
Organism: Breynia disticha f. nivosa; assembly: GCA_948193385.1. Taxonomy (NCBI): domain Eukaryota; kingdom Viridiplantae; phylum Streptophyta; class Magnoliopsida; order Malpighiales; family Phyllanthaceae; genus Breynia; species Breynia disticha. The sequence goes on along the minus strand of CANYCX011561967.1, from coordinate 16,375 downwards.
TTTACTAAAATACAATTTCTCATATTGAAAATTTAAAGTGTAACCTAGTTCCTTTTTTTTTCGTTTCAAAATAGATGTTGTTTTAAAAAGATTATTTTTTATATTGTATATGTTTTACCCAATGCATCGTTTAATAAATTATTTATTATTACTTTTATTCATTTTATATTTCTAATATAAATTTAATTTAATAATTTTTTAATGTACCAACTAAAAAAATATACTCAATTAAATGCTAATTTAAAAAATATATTTTGATATATTTTAGTTCATATACAAAATTTTAAATGATATTTATTTTGAGATAGAAAAAGTATTAATATATATAAATGGCAGTAATTGATACGGCCGAAGTAACGATCCCACAATACTACTAAAGCCAAGTGTAGTTATTAGGAATAAAATAAACTTAAGTACAATAATAACGTTTAATTAAAACTCAAATTTTCTCGTCGTATTAATCCTGTAAGATAACAGGTAGTGTTTGTTAAATTAATGTTTGAAAGATAGAGATGAAATAATTTAGATCAAGATAAGAAACTGTAAGATAGAGATGAAATAATTTTAGATTAAGATAAGAAATGCATTAGAATGTATTCTAAAAATATTTTTCAAATATTTATTTATTTTATGAAAATGAAGAGAGAGTAAAAAAAATAAAGAAAAAATATAAGACGTTTATCTCAATTTATTATCAGAATATTCATATTTTGACAAACTATGTAATTAATTGACTTTTTTGGATAAAATTTAATAAATAATTTAAACTAAAATCTTAAAATAAATATTTTTCATTCTATTCCAAACATCTAACGATTAACAAAAACCTCCTAACTGTTTTTGTTTTCGCCACCACAACAACAGGGCATGCAGCTTCCGCAAAGGAATAAGAGAAGGGCAAAGGCGTAAGTAAACCTAAAATATAGGGGCAAATCAGGTACAAAAATAAGGACGTTTGGTTTAGTTAACGCGTACAACATTTATGCGTCTGGAAACCCAAACAAAGGAAAACACAACCAGACAGAGATAGAGAGAGATAGGAGAGAAATACTGAGAAAAATTATAAAAAATAGTTGCGGAGTGTTTCGGGTTACCGAAGGGGTTTATTACGTGCCGACATTACCAGCCCCTGCGTCTTTCGAAACGGTTATCCGCATTTTCATTCTACTTTGCGAAACGACGTCGTTCTTGAGCTTTTGCGGAAATTTGGATCTTGCCGTGTCTGTTATTCGTTCCTGGAATGGAGAAATATTCAAGGATTTATCGGCATTGATTTGGATTTAAATCCGAAATCCGATCAATTTGTTTTATTAACAATGGTATGTTTTTTGTCCCTTTTTTGGACCTCCTCGGAGTTTATTGTTTTATTTTCGTTGTTTAATGAATATGAGCGTGTTTGTTTATTTTTTAACATTGTTCAGCTAAGTTGTTGATGCTGTTGCTTTGTAATGCAGTTGAATTTAGTGTAATGAGCTTTCCAGTTTGACAATTATTATAACTTAAAAGTTAATTCACTGTTCATTTTTTTTTTGCATTTGAATTGCTGACTAAGACTTTTTTTTTCCTTGGTGAATTTGTTTTCTTCTTAATGCTTTCTTTTAGGATGGTGAGTGAAAGCTGCTGATTATTTGTTTTGGACGAATTGTTTGATTTTCTAGCCTTCGGATTTACATATTATCTCGTATTCTGATTATCTCATCACGAATATTGTCAGATAATGATTGATGTTTGCATTTGTCACATTGGATAAAATGATACAATTTAATGCGCTTTCCATATTATTTTGGATCATTGTTTTTATTTTGAGGACCTTCAATAATTCTTTTCCTTTTTTAGTTCATACAATTTGACTCAAACTTGTCTCAACTAGGATTGAACGCTTTTTTTGGTTTTATTGCAGCTTTCCTTTAGTGTTATCTACTTTTGAACTTCTTTAGGATGTCATTAAAGAGCTTACTGGTTACTACAATTTGTATCTATAAAAATAATGATTTCCATTTACATTGATGGATGCACAATTTGAGGAAATGATACCTGGATTTATATATTTATTCATTTTCTCGTGGTTTGTTTCATCTAAGCTTTTGTGCAGCCACAATTTTTCATTTTCTGAGACTAACAAGACCTTAGTTATCTGAACATTGGACATTGTATATCTTTTGTTTTTGCTGATTGTTGGCACTTAGCTCTGTGATGTTTCATGTTTCTGATATATGCAACTATCACCGGAATCCTTCTTTTTCATGGTCGTTTTTGCTTCTTCAGACGAGTTTTTCCCCTTTATCATTATTCACTTTGTCATACAGGCTGCAACTATCAACTTTGTAGTTGGATCATTTGTCTGGTTGGAGGATCTGGAGTTAGCATGGATAGATGGGGAAGTTGTGGAAATAAATGGTGAAGAGATTACAGTTAATTGTACATCGGGGAAGACAGTGAGTACTTCTTTGTAGTCGTATTTTTCTTCTTTTCTTTTTTGGGTTAGGGTGGGTGAAATGAGGTCGTTATTTTGAATCCTGTTCCTTTTTTCAAATACCTGATCACATAGGTTTCATGTTCATAAAGATGTTTGGTATATTGAAAATTTGAGGTTGCGTAATGTAAAATCTCTTTTGTAGATTATAGTCAAAGCCACTGATGCATATCCTAAGGATCCTGAATTTCCTTCATGTGGTGTGGATGATATGACAAGACTGGCATATTTGCATGAGCCAGGGGTTCTTCACAATCTTAGGTGTAGATATGACATAAATGAAATTTATGTAAGTATTACCATTATTCGTTTTTGTTGTTAACGCAGACAAGTAGTGCTCTTTCTCATTTGTTTTGTTTAGGTGCTACGTACTGTTATATTACAGATTAAAAATTTATTTTTCAGGCAGTTATATAGTTTTGTTACAACAAGCTGAATTCTGTAATGGTGATTCCAGACTTACACAGGAAATATATTGATTGCTGTGAATCCTTTCCGAAGACTTCCTCATTTGTACGATACTCATATGATGGGACAATATAAAGGGGCTGCCATTGGTGAACTGAGCCCTCATCCCTTTGCTGTTGCAGATGCAGCATACAGGTGATTTTCATGTCTTTGTTTGTTTGAATTCAACATGTTGTCATTGGTTTGATAAGTTATTGATTTTCAGACTAATGATCAATGAGGGAATAAGCCAGTCAATTTTGGTTAGTGGTGAAAGTGGGGCCGGTAAAACAGAGAGTACAAAAATGCTTATGCGCTATTTGGCCTATATGGGGGGAAGAGCTGCAGCTGAGGGACGATCTGTGGAGCAACAAGTTTTAGAGGTATTTTCTCCTTTTGCTTGTAACTCGAGTAAGAACCTAGCATGTGAAGTTGGCCGTTCGAAAACCTGTTGCAGCTATATTGACTCATCACTCATTGATGTAAAATTCTTTGTTGTTTTGTAGTCCAACCCTGTATTGGAAGCTTTTGGTAATGCAAAAACTGTCAAAAATAATAATTCAAGGTTTGAAACTTCAAAGTTGAACTTTTGGCCTCACTTTTGTAGTTTGAAAGATAAAGTGAATTGCATCACTGAAACCAATACAATTTGATTGCAGTCGTTTTGGGAAGTTTGTGGAGATTCAGTTTGATCAGAGAGGGAGGATCTCAGGAGCTGCCATTAGAACTTATTTGCTAGAAAGGTCTCGTGTTTGTCAAGTGTCTGATCCTGAAAGAAATTATCATTGCTTCTATATGCTTTGTGCTGCACCAGCAGAGGTACACATATGTTTTCAGATTCATCAATAATTTTCTTGATGAAGAAATTGGTATAGTTATCATAAATGTAGTGTTTGATGGAAGATTAATTTATATTAATTTTGAAATTTAATTTTTTTTATAAAATACACATTCATAGAAAAAGATGCAATTCACTTTTATGCGTAGCTAGACAATCATTAACCTTTTGATTGGTCAATAGAGCTGTGGAGCTTTCTTCAAATATATGGTTATGTGTGTACGTTCTTTGGCTTATTAAACATGTTAAATACGTATACTTGTATTGTATGTCTATTTTAATTGAAATACTATTTGATATTTTTATATGTTAGGTCAGATTTTTTATTCTGTTTATCCTATGAACTTTCTTTTGCTATTTTTTTATTCTCAAGTTTGTGTTTTTTATTCATTCAGGATATAGAGAAGTACAAAATGGATAATCCAAGAACATTTCATTATCTCAATCAATCAGATTGCTATGAGCTTGATGGATTGGATGAGTCCAAGGAGTACCTTGCAACTAGGAGAGCTATGGATGTTGTCGGGATAAATGCTGATGAGCAGGTTTATATTCAGATGTAATAGCAGTGGTTAAATGTGTAAAAACATATTCTAAATTTCCTCTCACAGGACGCAATATTTCGGGTTGTGGCTGCAATACTACATTTAGGCAATGTTGAGTTTGCAAAGGGAGATGAAATAGATTCTTCAGAACCCAAGGATGACAAGTCTCGATTCCATCTAAAGACAGCAGCTGAACTTTTCATGTAAATTGTGTTATTTTTTATTCTGTTATGTTATTGATTGTATCTTTTACTAATGAGTCCTGTGATATTCTGCCTTCTTTAGGTGTGATGAGAAATCTCTCGAGGACTCCTTGTGCAAACGTGTGATTGTGACTCGAGATGAGAGCATAACAAAATGTCTTGATCCTGATGCTGCAACTGTCAATAGAGATGCTCTAGCCAAGACCGTTTATTCAAGATTGTTTGAATGGTATTGCTTTACTGTTTAATTGACTTGGCTTTATTATTTTCCTTTTATTTGAAAGAATGTTCTTCGTTGGTAACAAGTCATTTTTATTCATGATGGTCTTTTTGTTGTTTACTTTGTTCAAATTTTTTCATTTCTCAGGATTGTAAACAAGATCAATATATCTATTGGTCAAGATCCTGACTCAAAATCCCTTATTGGTGTTCTGGATATATATGGTTTTGAGAGTTTCAAGACAAACAGGTGCTTAACCGGTACGCTTTTGTTATCATTATTTTTGTGGTCAATTTTTGCTGAGAACTGCATGAATTACCGATCATTTGTTTTTCGGATTAACTTATTTAAATGTAATATTTATGCGTACATTTTTGTCGATTTTGATTATCATTTATTTGTCTACGTAAATACAGTTAATAAATGGCATGATTTACTCCGTGAAATGCTTTTCTATGCCACTAAATGCCGAGTTTCTTCTTACTTACATTCGGGCTTATCTTATTTTTATTTAAAAAAAATCGTCATACAAAACTTTTTAACATCCAAAAGATTCTTTGCATATCTAAATAACTTTTTATTGTTTTATTCATTGTGATCGGTTCAATTTATTTTTGACTTGCACTTGCTCCTGGTGTCTTTTATGCTCCCATGTAGCAATTATTGCATAAAATATAGTTTGTTTGTCACAGTTTTGAGCAATTCTGTATCAACTTGACCAATGAAAAGCTACAGCAACATTTTAATCAGGTTTGTGGACAGATATTTTGTCCTTACTAATTCTTCTGAAGCTTAATGACTTCTACTAATCTAACCTTGGTATTCTGTTCTGCAGCATGTTTTCAAGATGGAGCAGGAAGAATACACTAAAGAAGAAATTGACTGGAGTTATATAGAATTCATTGATAATCAGGATGTCCTTGATCTCATTGAAAAGGTGTTTTGTGAATGCTCGTGCCAAAATTATTACACCTGTTTCTTCGTGCTCCACTAAAATGGCAATGAAAATTATAGAGGATCTTTAAGCTTATGTTTGTGTCTGTGTGAAATTTCATATTTGAGACTATTGCAATTTTCATTAATCATGATAAATTTGGACACATTTTTTAGATAAAATAAGAGTGCAGTTTGAATGTTTTGCGATTTTTCTCCCTAGGCCTAAGAAGCACAAGGGACATTTCTGTCTTGATGCTAATTTCATTGCTTTCTTGTATTCCACCAATCTAATACTTTTAGCTTTATATTTCAGAAACCTGGTGGCATTATTGCTCTTCTAGATGAGGCATGGTATGTCATTTTGTTGTTTATTAATTAGCTTACTTTGTTGGTATGGATATCAAAATTGCTTTTGATTACATGAAATGCATTTCTATGTCGATGATACTGTTCACATGTTATTTGTTTATCTTCTGTAGTATGTTCCCTAGATCAACACACGAGACATTTGCACAAAAGCTTTATCAAACATTCAAAGATCACAAACGCTTCAGCAAGCCAAAGTTGTCACCTAGTGACTTCACAATTTCCCATTATGCCGGTGATGTAAGTAGAGTTATAGTTCTTATAGAATGCCTTGCAACACTGATCCCTTGTCCAGCCAGGACAATGACTCATTGTTCTCATTGCAAGTTTTTTTTTTTCTGATTGTAGGTAACTTACCAAACTGAGCATTTCCTTGATAAGAACAAAGATTATGTGGTTGCTGAGCATCAAGCACTACTCAGTGCTTCTGGATGCTCCTTTGTTGCTAGCCTGTTCCCACCACTACCTGAAGAGTCCGCCAAATCTTCGAAGTTCTCATCAATAGGTTCTCGGTTTAAGGTTGGTCTTTAAACATTGTGCATAGACTTGAATATATTTTTTTGGACATTTGTGTTGATTCTGGTACTCCTTTGACAGCAACAACTACAAGCATTGCTTGAAACGCTTAGTGCCACAGAACCACATTACATTCGCTGTGTGAAACCTAACAATGTTCTAAAACCATCCATCTTTGAGAGCAATAATGTCTTCTTGCAACTACGTTGTGGGGTAAAAATTAAGATCTGATCTTTTTAATGTATTAGATGTTGCTTATTGATATGTTTGTTCATAAATTTATGTTTATTTGTCATCTCTCATTCTAGGGAGTCATGGAGGCAATCAGAATAAGCTGTGCTGGGTACCCTACCAGGAAAACATTTGATGAATTTGTTCGTCGTTTTGGCATATTGTTACCTGGTGTTCTCGATGGGAGGTAATTTTGATCAGATTACTTCTGTTCAGATTTTTTCATGATCAACAATCTTCGGAAGTTTTGAATTCTGCTGTTTTTAGCACATTAATTCTTATCATCTTTCTGTAACATCTTCTTGATGCAGATGCGATGTGAATACTGCTTGCGAGAGGATTCTAGAGCATGTAAACCTGAAAGGTTATCAGGTACATGTTTTACAATTTTAATTCCAAAATTTTTCCTGGCTTGCTTTTGCCATTCATAAGCGATTGAAAATATCATTTTGGTGTCTCAGGTTTTCCATGAAATTTAGGCAAATATTATGATAATCTTTAATTTAGACACTTGCAATTTTAGATAGGAACTCCGTTGAACCTTATTTCAGTATACCCAGTATCACTCTCTGTAACTACAGGCATGCAGTTTCTGTGCATGCTGCGGTATCTTGCAAATTGTTAATAGATTGTTATCATTGTAAAATTGCTTTAAAACTGGCAGCATGCAGTTTGGAATGTTATTGAACATAAGTTACTACACGAGTCTACAAAGGCGAGTTAATTTTTTCATCTGTCTTTTTGCAGATTGGTAAAACTAAAGTTTTCTTGAGAGCTGGTCAGATGGCAGAACTAGATGCTCGTCGAAGTGAAGTGCTAGGAAGATCAGCAAGCATCATTCAAAGGAAAGTTCGTTCATATTTTTGTCGCAAAACATTTGTCTTGTTGCGGCAGTCTGCAATTAACTTACAGACTTTATGTAGAGGTATAGTTTAGTTTGCATGTTTTTCCTCTCAAAATAACTTTTATACCAGATTATTATTATATACATAGACAAGATTTGACTTGAATTTGTGTATATTTTACTAAGGCCAATTAGCTAGGCATCGATATGAATGCTTGAGAAGGGAACGTGCTTGTTTGAATATCCAGAAGAATTGTCGAAGATATGTTGCGAGGAAAGCGTACAACAATTTATGGTCTTCAGCTGTTTCTGTTCAGACGGGTATGCGAGCAATGGCTGCACGCAATGATCTTTTGTTCAGGAAGCAGGTTAAAGCATCCATTATGATCCAGGTAAGGGTCACATGCTGAGAATTTAGAACAAATTAAATTTCTTCGATTTTATTTTGTATGTTTTCTTTATTTCTCTTTGTTGGAAGACCGTTAACCACATCCTAAGGCAAGTCAATACTTTGAAGAGCTTTGTTGGGAATGGCTTAATGCATACTTGTGCCTTGTTGCTTGTGCATAGGCAGTTTAAATTAAACAGCAAGCTTTTCTTGGATGGTTGGACTAGTTAAAGCCAGTCTATTTATTTTAATCCTCCTGTAACATCCCCCTACCTCTACTAGACACTAGACAAACTTCCAACTTTGTCAAAAAAAAAACATGAATAAAAAAAAAGAGAGAAACAAGGGTAAGGGTTTTTCTGTTACTTCCAAGACATTTGATGAAGTTGGATCAAACCTTGTTACAATCACATTGTACGTTTGCAGAAATGAGATCAAGGTTTGTCTTTGGTGGTTAGATGATGATAAGTCAAATTGTTCAGTATTGTAATGACTGATCTATCTCCTCATGTTTTCTGCTACATCTTTTGAAATGACCTACTCAGTTTTTATTATGTATTCTTTAAGTTTTGTTCACTTCGGTTTAGTTTTAATTTTTTCCTAAATTTATGGGAGTATTTAATGCCTTTTACAGAGTCATTGCCGAAGATACCTAGCACAGCTTCACTATTTGCGGTTAAAGAAAGCAGCAATAGTTACTCAATGTGCCTGGAGAGCAAGAACAGCTCGCAGAGAATTACGGAATCTTAAAATGGTGGGACTCCTTTCTTTTTCTTTTAACCTCGGATCAATGCATAATCTGCTATTGAATTAGCTGTGAAAATAGTTCGTCTTCTCTCCTTTTTTGCTTACCAAATGTGACTGATTTGGGATGTGCCTTTCTTTTTGCCTGCAATATATTTCAGGCTGCCAAGGAAACTGGTGCTCTCCAGGAGGCCAAAAGTAAGCTGGAAAAGCAAGTCGAAGAACTTACCTGGCGTTTGCAGCTGGAGAAACGAATGCGGGTGAGGATTCTCTTGGAATTTTGACTTGACCGAAATACACGATGTGATTATAATTCAACGACTACTGCTATGATGTTCTGTAGGGAGGGTCTACTCACGTTTAAATTTTCTGTTGTTGAGCTGGAGATAATTTTATTGAGAGTCTTATTACTGAATGTTCTTGCAGTTAGCGTTTTTTTCTTTTCTGAAAATGCACATTTAATTTAGACCTACAATGCTTCATGATGGAGTGCCTGTATGATTTCCTCACTCCTATTTCAAAACAATAATCCGATAAATCAGTTTTTCCTGCATGATTTCCTCACTCCTAATGGGTAACAATAATCAGATAAATCAATTTTTGGTTATTTCTTTTGGTATTGTGCATAGATTTGTCTGCTGCATATGTAGTAATTGACGCTTTCATGTGGCAGGCTGACCTTGAGGAAACAAAAACACAGGAAAATGTGAAGTTGCAGTCTGCTTTGCAAGAAATTCAGCTTGAATTTAAAGAAACAAAAGCCTTACTTATGGAAGAACTTGAGGTTGCAAAGCAAGCAGCTGAACAAGTCCCTGCCATACAGGAGGTGCCAGTGATTGACCATGAATTGGTGAACAAACTCACTGCTGAAAATGAAATGCTCAAGGTGAAATTTAGATCTTTTTTTTCTGTGTTGGACCTTAGTTATGGCTGAGGATTATACTAATAATCTCAGCAAACAAAATAGTGATAGTAAGAAGAACACAATGTGAAATGTTAAATATGGCGACATTGCCCCATTTTGTTGGCATTCATGAATGATGGTTTGCAGAACATGGTAAGTTCCCTCGAACAGAAAATTGATGAAACTGAGAAGAAGTATGAAGAGACAAATAAACTCAGTGAAGAGAGGTTAAAGCAAGCTTTGGACGCAGAGACAAAAATAATTGAGTTGAAAACATCAATGCAGAGGTTGCTACAATAGCTTCTCCACTTTTGTCAAGGATTTGTTCACGTGTTCTGAATTGATATTGGAATTGAAGTTTCTGAGATTCATATGGTTATTAATTTAATCCCTGTGTTTTTAGGCTAGAAGAAAAACTTATAGACATGGAAGCTGCAGAAGAAGTTCCGCGGCAGCAATCGGTGTCCAGTTCACCTGTCAAAAAAATGTCTGAACATTTAGCAACATCTCAGGTAAATTTTCTGCTGGGGATTGTTTTTAGTTTGTTTCTTTCATGAATTGGATTTGTTACTTACCCGTAACTGTTCCTTGTCATAATTTCTGCAGCCACAGGAAAATGGTCATCATGTAAGTGAAAAAAAAGAAATTAAATTCTTGTTTGCTTCACTGAGATGATATTCCTGACTAATGCATTGGATGCAGGAACTAAATAGTCCTCCTGTTAAAAAGTTTGGGACAGAATCAGATAAACGAATGAGGAGATCTCAGATTGAACAGCTACATGTATGCAACTCAACGAAACAATAGCTTATTTTTCTGATATGTTTATTGGTCTCTTGTTTGTCTGCTGAAGTGTGAAATGCTTTCTCTAAATCCTCCATTCTTTTTCCCGTGATGCAGGAGAATGTAGATGTTCTAATGAAATGTGTTGAGCAAAATCTTGGGTTTAGTCAAGGAAAGCCTGTTGCAGCATTTACTATATACAAATGTCTTGTCCACTGGAGGTCATTTGAGGCTGAGAAAACTAGTGTATTTGATCGGCTTATTCAGTTGATTGGTTCTGCTCTAGAGGTGACCTCATTTCATCGGTCAAGCATGGTTTTACTGGATTTTTTTTTCTGGTATATGAACCTAACCATGACTATAACGTCTTTCTCATTTTTTGTTTCTTCTAATATTTTCAGAAGCAGGATAGTAATGAGGACATGGCCTATTGGCTATCAAATACTTCGACATTGCTGTTTTTGCTACAGAGAACACTAAAAGAAACTGGTTCGGCTCCAGCTCCAACATCATTTTTTGGAAGAATGGCCCAAGTATGATATACTTCCAGATTTCATCCACTGATCCTTTATATAAAAATTGACCTGATATTTCTTATTATTTATTTACATAAATTAGTCTTGCCTTTGATCATTTCAGAGTTTCCGTGGTTCGCCTTCTTCTGCCAATCTTAAAGTTGGAAAGATTTTGGTGCGCCCAGTTGAGGCGAAATATCCAGCTTTGCTCTTTAAGCAACAGCTTACTGCATATGTGGAGACAATATATGGGATAATTCGAGATAACTTGAAGAGGGAACTGTCACCACTGCTCACGTCATGCATCCAGGTATATTACCCGGTTTTTCCATCACTTCAAATCACTAGTTTTTGTGGTTCTATGGTCTCATTGGTGTACATGATGGATTGATTGTGTTTTTAACAAATGCCTAAGTTTATCCGGGAGATGATAGTTTCTCATAACATTGTGCAGTTTGTTGTTGAAAATTTATGGTAAAGAAGAATGTTGATAAATTAAAAATAATATATTGTTTAATTTTTTTTTTTTTGAATTTATGGATTATATAGTAATACTTTTATGTTGTATCTCGTACATACTGGAAAGAATGGTGGTTAATGCTATTATAAAATTTAATTGCTGGCCCATGGACATGGATACAAAATAATCTGACATAATAAAAAGACATGGTTACCGAGTAAGGTAATCATATCCTACAACTGCTTTGTTTAACTCTCATTTTGTTTCTGCTTGATTTAGGCGCCTAGGGCATCCAAGGGGAGTGCTTTGAAATCATCTGGTCGGTCATTTGGCAGTGGTTCTTCAGCTGCCAAGGGAAATGCTAATCATTGGCAATGCATTGTTGAGAACCTTGAAGCACTGCTGTCTACACTGAAAGAAAATTTTGTATGATGTTCTTATTTGGGATTATATTAGTTATGTTCTTTTGTGCAATGTGGTTTAACTCTTGTGTCTTTTCAGGTGCCTCCAGTTCTTGTACAGAGAATATTCACTCAGGTTTTCAGCTATATCAATGTACAGCTATTTAATAGGTGAACCCATGATTTCTTGTTTCATCTTTATCATGTACAATTATCTGATAACACTTGCTAGGATAGCAACATGACATTTGAAACGATGTGCCATGCATTTGCAGCCTACTTCTTCGACGAGAGTGCTGCACCTTCAGCAATGGGGAATATGTGAAGGCTGGCTTAGCTGAATTAGAACTATGGTGTGGACAAGCAAAAGAGGAGGTATCTTTATCGATTTGTGAATGCAGAAAACATTGTGTTCAATGCATGAATCTGTTAATTGCTTGACTAGCTTTGTATGAATTCTTAAGTACAAATGGATAACAAGTTATGTTTTTGTTAGACGACAGGAATCATCAATCTTAGATATTTGAATACGGGATAGTTCCTTTAACTTAATGTGAGTTTATTTCTGGGACAAATGTTTAATTGTCAAAGATTTAAAGACAAAACTGAACTCAAGAAGTTCCAAAATTTGTTTCGTTGCATCTTGAATTGTTCTAAATTGTGTATCCGTTGGTGCGTATTCGTTTATTTGAAGATTCAAAGAAGTTGAGTTTGAAATAGAGGGTGGATTTTATCCAAATATTGTCAACTGATTTACTGGATCTCCTTCTGTGGTGTCGTGTGTTTTCTTGATCAGCTATATTTATATTTTATTATGGATATAACCTTTGACCAAAGCATTCTACTGTATAATTAATTTGGGAATTGGTATTTATGCGTCTTAATTTGCGTGGTATCTCTGAGTTGCAGTTTGTGAGCTCTTCGTGGGATGAACTCAAACACACAAGGCAAGCGGTCGGATTTTTGGTACGTTCACTCTGGTCAATATTTCTTTCCTTCAGAGCTTGTGAAATATCAATATTGTTACTATAGGACCAAAAAATGCATGATTGCTATCATTATAATCATAGATATAAGAAACATAAGGTCTGCTATATCCATATTCTTTGCATATTAAATCTAAGATGGACTCCAAAGCTTTTTCGTGTAGATGTATAAGAAAACCAAGGTCCAAGATATCTAATAAAACTTGAGCAAAAAAAATTATGGACAAATCATTTAGGGCGTTTTAGTCACCTGGAGCATATATTCATTGACTTGATAGCTGTATTCAATTTCAAGTAGAGTACAAAAAGAGCAGATAACTGATAAGAGTGAAAATTGCCTGTAGAAAAAGTCGATCTATGAATATGGTAATGAGGACCGTTACAGGTGGTGTTAATAGGAAACAGAACCATTTGGATGACATTTACTGTGGTTGAGTAGGGAACTTTCTTTTTTATCACGGTTTTATCATTGGTTACCCTAAGATTAGCAAGCTATCCATGCAGGTTATACATCAGAAATCAAGAATATCCTACGACGAAATTGCAAATGATCTTTGCCCAGTAAATCCCTCTCTCTCTGTCTCTTTAATTGAATTCTAAAGGTTTTTTTTTTTAATTTCTCGTTTATGCAACTCTCTTTCTCAGCATTTCACCTCGGTTTTTCCCTGTTTCTTCAGGTGCTCAGCACGCAACAACTATATAGAGTTTGCACGCTGTACTGGGATGACAACTACAATACTCGAAGTGTATCCCCTGATGTATGGAAACTTGGGATTCATATTTTATTTGCTTCAATGTTTCTCGAGGAATTTATTTGCACATTTTCTAATATAATATTGCCTTCCTCGTGCTTTTACAGGTTATATCCAGCATGAAAGTTCTAATAACAGACGATTCCAATGAAGATGACGGCAACACCTTTTTATTGGATGACGATTCCGGGTAAGAAATAAAAATTTAACTCCCGTTGAGCAAAAAAAGGTACTGGCCTGTTTTTGTCATCCTTTCTTTTGACCAATTGTTGTTGCCCTTTTATGATGCAGCATTCCTTTCTCAGTTGACGACATTTCTAGTTCCCTTCAAGAGAAGGACTTCACAGACGTAAAGCCTGCTCCAGAACTGCTAGAGAATCCAGCCTTCGAATTTTTACAGGAATGAGGCTGTCCGTATTGTTCTTTCACTTAATTGCAGTTCAACTTATAGTCAATGCCACTGTATTACCCCAAAAGATTCAATTTTTGGAGTAGCAAGTTTTCTTGGTAGCATCCATTGCCCCAAATGTATTATTTATTCTTTTAAATTAGAGCTGTGAATTATAGGATGGTGGGAGGGGGAAGGGGTATGGGATTAGGATTACAGTTTTGTTTTGTGGTTGGTTTGGTGAAACGTGACTGGGGAAATAGCGTTTAATGTAGGAGAAGAGAGATGGTCGAAGCGTCCTATAAGACAGATGCAGCCTCCCTACTTTTCATTTTGTACAGTGACATAAAAAATGTATCTTGAAATCATTTGGATGCCATCTTATAGCAATTCGAGGGTTTGTTCTTTCTTTTGTTTTTTTGGTTCTTGTTCGGCCAGGAAGAGTGACATGATCATTTGCTTGTTGATAACTTGGTATAATTGTTTTTATATTTTTGCAGCTGCTCATCTTTTTTATGTTCATAAAAGGGTAGCTTTAGATTTGGATTCCAGATTTTAAAGCTGTAAACTGATTGTTATCTTCATTAATATTAGTCATTAGAAGAATAATACTCCAAGCAGAAGAGTGTTGTGTGAATTGGTTAATCATAATTGTGGCGCCTTAGTTTTGCTCTATTCCTATAGTTTGCATCCTTCAGAGAGTGATCATCACCCAGAGTTTCATTTTAGGCCTGATCTTTCTTGACATTATTTTTCTTTTTAAGCATTTTCACATTAGTAAGTGTTGTAAAGACTTCTTCACCTACAAGTTAGAATTTCACCTTGAATCTCATTTTTCCATCTCAACTTTTCATTAAGGTATTGTTTGGATATTTACGAGGGGAAGGAGAAAAGCAGTGTAAAATTTTCTGAACGTGGTGGTGGTTATGCACAATTTTTTTCCTACAATGCGGTTGTTGAAGTGTTACACTTATAATCAGAAAATTATACAAATTACTATGTTTTGAGTTTGGAATGATATGAATATCAGTGTATTTTGTTCATTTTTGTTGATTGACAAAATTCTAATTCACAATTATATGAATGTCAGATTTCATGTTCTAAAATATAAAAATGTCAATTTTTTGTTCTCTCGACAAATGAACAATAATGAACAACTATGAACACTAAACATACCTCGACATTTTTACAATTGCAAAATCAAAATCGGGCATTTTTATATTTTCAAAACTTTAACTGGCATTAACAGAAATGAACAAACTTAATTGACATTCTTATCATTTTAAACACAAATTTGTACATTCTTGAAATTTTCCCGTTGGATAATGAACTGAAAATTGGCACGGAATTTTTTTGAAAAATTTTGTTAGTTGAACTTATAGTTTGGATGTTCGAATAGTGAAAAAGAAAAAAGATGATTGTAATGAATGACAACTTGGACTCATTAAAAAAAATCTGAAAATCCAAGATAAAAATATATTTGAAAATTGAGAGAAGGTATAAAGTGTAAAAAATGAATAAATTACTTATTTATAATAAAAAAAATTATCCGTTGAGATTTCTAAAATAACACATAATTGTAAAAAAAAAATAGAAAATTTTACATAATCTATTAAACAAATTCCATTTATAACAGCTATGAAATTTTTTTTAGATAAAAAAAAAACCTTAGGTTAAAATATCAGAATGGTGATGGGTACTCTCAGCAGCATAGAAAATCGTTGCCTGCCTGACTGTTAATTTCAGTGTGTTCTGAACGGATAAAGATGTCTACAGAAATACAGTCCATTAGAAAGCACAGATCACTCTCTCTTCCAAAATAATTTCCAATTTCATCGAAAGCATATATTATATCTTTTCTAATTTGTTATTTTCTGTTTACATTCTAAATTATGCTCCTTTTTTCACACTAAGAAGCTGCTGCTCCTGGCAAAATTTGCCAATCTAATTATGATGATCAGTGACGTCTCCATATCGTTCATCGTTAATTTGTTTGTAATGAGTTATAATTTATAATTATCTCGCTAGACTCAATACCCACTGTAATATATTTCTTTGTTCAGCCTTACCGGGTTAGAAATGCTATTCTCATGCACACCATTCTGAAATAAATGACGAAATCTGGATAAGCATGCATGCTATCTTTAAGAAAGGGAGAAAAAAAACCTGAAATGGATTCAGAAAATCATGATCGATCTGTGCTTATGTATGTGAAACATGTAGACTTGTATTTTGTAGTTTGTATATTGTATGTTGTATTTTGTATGAGACATGTTTGTCCCTATGAATAAAGCATTACCAGGCATATGATGTAAGGGTATTTCAGTCTTTGCAACACTACTACTATATAAGTAGTGATGGCAGCTGTATCCCTCTGATGCCAGACATATTTCATTCGTTCCCAAACATTGTTTACCCTAATCTCTGATCCTAGA
>CANYCX011561557.1:0-19321 GCA_948193385.1 Breynia disticha f. nivosa | reverse complement strand
ATAATTAACATTCTTGGATATTTTATCAAACAATATACCACAGGTCAATACATCATAAGATAAAATAATGCCTCATAATTTTATTACTCAATAATAAAAGTTACAAACAATGCATTGGGCTAGGGCTTACACTAACAGCTTATACCTCCGTATAATCCTGCATATGCTCTATTCTAGGAGATGATGTAGAAAATGATGCAGGATCAAAGTAGATCTTCAGGTAGCAAGAATCTTAGTATCGATAAAAACTTTGCGGAGGTTAGAAAACAAGGGGCGAAGACATTTGAGGGTACCATTGATCCGGGCGAGGCTGATGACAGGCTTAGGCATACGGAGAGGATTTTGACGAGTATGAGATGTATGTTAGAGCAAAAATTGAGGTACACTGCTTCTCTTCTCGAGAAAGTAGCCTGGAATTGGTGGGAGTCGATTCTAGATAGTCAGAGAGATCCTCAGGTTTTGACTTGGGATGATTTCCTGAGGAGATTTACTGATAAGTACACTCCTCCACATTATCAGACAAAGAAAAAGATAGAATTCCTATAGTTGAAACATAAGGAGATGACTGTTGTTGAGTACAAGGCATAGTTCTCCAGGTTGTCTCAATACGCTCCAGAGGATGTTGACACAGACAGGAAGAGAAGAGATAGATTTGAGAGAGGTCTGAGGCATCCGATTCAAGACAGAATTACGATGAAGCCTCTGACTTATAAGATGCTACTTGAGACAGTGATACCAGCAGAGGAGTTAGAGGCAGAGGGAGATAAATCAGAAGGAATGCGCCATTGAGTCTCAGGTAGTTCCAGTTCTCAGCAGCATCAAAAAAAGAAGAAGAAATATTTTAGGCCACCGAGATAGATAGGTGGTAGTCAGGGCAGTCAGTCTGGGAGAGGAGCTGGAGGTGGTAGAGGTTATTTCACTAGGCCTCCTATTTCTCAGGGTTGCAAAACAGGTACAGATACTGATAGGGATGATCTACGTTGTTATTCTTCCCATCAGTTTTGCCATTTTTCTAGAGATTTCCCACAGAGACAGGGTATACAGGGTACTGAGGTTTCGAGACAGAGTGGTGTAGGTGAGACTAGACCTGTAGTTTCAAATGGTACCGGTAGAGGTAGAGCTGTCAGAGGTTCTGAATCTACTTATAGAGTTGGATCAGCTACCACAGGTGGAGCAGTTGGTTCAGGTAGAGGAGGTGGATCTACTAGAGCAGCAGTACCATCAGAGGCCGCACCACAGGCCCGAGTTTATGCTATGACTAGAGATGAGGATCTAGACGTGATCATTGGTACTATTTCTATCTTTACATATGCTACTTCAGTACTGATTGATCCAAGTTCTATATGCTCTTTTGTGAGTGACTCTATAGTAGACCATATTAGAGGTAGTATAGACCGTCTAGGTTATACTATTTTTGTATTAATGTCTGCTGGTGGTACTGTGTTGGTAAGACATATATTACGATGTTGCGAGTTACATATTTGCAAGTCGACATATTTAGCTGATTTGATTGTTTTGAGGATGGCAGAGCTTGGGATTATATTATGTATGGATTGGCTATCTAGAAATCGTGCTATGGTCGACTGCTATTTGAAAGAAGTCGTGATTGACGTTGATGGTGATAGACATGTATTATTTGTAGGTGAAATGAAGACTATTCCTTCTTGCCTGATTTCAGTGGTGATTACTGCGAGGTTGATACGAGAGGGTTGTGATGCATATCTTGCTTCAGTAGTTGATCTGAATCAACCTCTACTAGAGGTGTGAGTATAGAGATTGTCTGTGAGTACCTGTGGTATTTCTTGACGAGTTACCGGGATTGCCACCACAGCGAGAGGCTGATTTCAAGATAGATACTCTGCTGGGAGCAACACCAGTTTCTATTGCACCTTACAGAATGGCAGCTGTTGAGTTATAGGAGTTAAAACGACAGTTGAAGGAGTTATTAGAGAAAGGTTTTATACGACCTAGTGTATCACCTTGGGGAGCACCAGTGTTGTTCGTACAGAAGAAAGACGGTAGTATGCGGTTGTGTATCAATTATCGTCAGTTGAATAAAGTGACTGTGAAGAATAAGTATCCGTTTCCTCGGATAGATGATTTGATTGATCAGCTACGGGGAGCTACAGTGTTTTCAAAAATTGACCCCAGATCATGCTATTGGCAGCTGAGAGTTGAGGATAGTTCGATTGAGAAAACTGCTTCCAAGACTCGTTACGGGCATTTCGAGTTAACTGTTATGCCATTCGGGTTGACGAATGCACCAGCTATGTTTATGGCAATGATGAATAAGGTATTTTAGCCTTATTTAGATTAGTTTGTTGTGGTTTTTATTGATGATGTTCTGGTGTATTCGAGAGAAACGGAGGAGCATCAGAGACATCTACGTACTGTGTTAGACTTGCTGAAAGAAAAAGAGTTGTATGCTAAGTTTAGTAAATACGAGTTTGGGATGTCTGAAGTTATCTTTCTAGGACATGTGATATCAGCAGAGAGAGTGAAACCAGATCCTAGTAAGATAAAAGCAGTGGAAGAATGGCAAGTACCTAAAAACGTGTCAGAGGTACGTAGTTTTCTGGGTTTAGCTGGATATTATTGTCGTTTTATCGAGGATTTTTTGAGGATAGCTAGACCTATGACAACGTTTTGAGAAATAATGTTCCATTTGTATGGAATAATAACTGTGAAGCGAGTTTTCTGGAATTGAAGAAGAGGTTAGTTGAGGCTCCAGTTTTGTTGTTACCTTTGCAGGGAGGTGGTTTTGTTGTTTATACAGATGCTTCTGGAGTTGGGTTAGGTGGAGTATTGATGCAGCATGGCAGAGTTATTGCATATACTTCACGACAGTTACGACCGGATGAGACTAACTACCCGACACACGATCTGGAGTTAGCAGCAAACATTCATGCTTTAAAGGTTTCGCGTCAATATCTATATGGCGACATTTTTCAGATATTCAGAGATAATAAAAGTTTAAAGTATGTTATGATACAGCGAGCGCTAAATCTTCGACAGAGGCGGTGGACTGAGTTGTTGAAAGATTACAACTGCACAATTGAATATCATCCAGGAAAAGCGAATGTAGTCGCTGATGCACTTAGCAAAAAAGAGAAAGGGGATGATGATTCAGTTACTTATAGAGCGGAGCCTCTATTTTCTTTGCGAGATTTACGAGTGCTGTTGGATTTGATTGAGGATTAGATGTTAAGCAACATTAGCATTCGACCTTTGATGAGAGATGTGATTGCTGAGCGTCAGAAAGAAGATGATTATCTGATGCAGATAAAGAAGAAAGTAGAGAGAGGAAATGTACCTACTTTACACTGACTTGATGATACTGGCGTATTATATTCTCGGGATAGACTATGTGTTCCAGATATTGCAGAGTTGAAGAACGAGCTGATGACAGAGGCTCATTATTTTTCTTTATCAGTTCATTCTGGTAATACAAAAATGTATCGAGATTTACGAGAGTTGTATTGGTGGGTACATGTGGAGAAAAAGATAGCAATGTTTGTTGCTAAATGTCTCAATTGTCAGCAATAAAAGCAGAAAGGAAATCGGCTCATTATTGGATTACCGAGGACGTTTAGACGTCACGATGCTATCTGGGTTATTGTTGATAGATTGACGAAATCACTCATTTCTTAGCTATCCGACAGGACGACACGTTGGATAGGCTTACTGGATTGTATATTGCCGAGATTGTCAGGTTACATGGTGTTTCTAGTCCGATTGTGTCTAATCGTGATCCTAGGTTTACATCGCGATTCTGGAAGAGTCTCCAAGATACGATGGGTACTCGTTTGAGGTTTAGTACGACTTTCCATCCACAAACTGATGGTCAGTCGAAAAGGACGATCACTTACCTTAGGTTGAATTTGCGTACAATAATAGTTATCATTCTAGTATTAGAATGGCACCATACGAGGATTTATACGGGAGAAGGTGCCTTAGTCCAGTTTACTGGGATGTTGAGGGTTTGAGATAGATTGAGGGACCAAAGTTACCTGGATAAAGTGAATGTTGTGAAAAGATGTATGCAAGCAGCTTAGGATCATCAAAAAAGCTACTACGACCGACATCATCGAGAGATAGAGTATGAGGTCAGCGACCAAGTTTTCTTACGAGTTTCACCCTAGAGAGGTGTGATTAGATTTGGGAGACGGGGTAAGTTGAGTCCCAGGTATATCGGACAGTATGAGATTACAAGGAGAGTAGGACCATTAGCTTATAGACTAGGGTTACCAGCCGAGTTGTCCTGATTACATGATGTATTCCATGTTTCTATATTGAGATGGTACCGATCAGATCCTAGTCATGTGTTGAGTGCTCCGGAGTTAGAGATTTCTAAGGAGCTGATTTACGAGGAGCAGCCTGTTAAGATTTTGGATCGACAGGTGAGACATTTGAAAAATCGTGAGATTCCAATGGTTTTGGTGAAATGGAGTTTTCATTCACCAAAAGAAACGACTTGGGAGGTTGAGTCGGATATGAGACGTCAGTATCCATATCTATTTTCCAATTCGACTTCCGATACTTGAGGTACGATTGTGATTTAAGATTTGATTTGAGGTGTTTGTTGTTAATTTGATGTTAAGAATTTAAGTTACGTAAGAAACTTAACTTGTTTTGAATTGTGAAATTGAAGGAAATAGCTTAGATCGAGGATTCGATGAGTTTGAAGCCTTGCGACGTTGTTTATGGGTATGTTTGGATATATAGGTCTGGTTTTATGTATAAGGTACTATGTTAGTTGCTGCAAATGAGATTCAGGTAAAGTATATGTACATAAGAAATGATCATACTTAGGTTTTGAATGCGATTTGATTCGTTTGAAATTTTGGGGACGAAATTTCTTAAGTGGGGGAGGTTTGTAACAACCTCAAATATGTTAGAATTGATATATAAGGAAAATATGTCAAAATGGAATCGAATCGGATCGAAATAGATTGAGAAATTGAATAATGCAGCAGTCAGCCCAGATTAACGTACGTTAATCCAGGGAATAACGTACGTTATTCACCCTGAACTTTAAGAAAACAGATTGCCAGATCAATATACATTATTTTAAACATTAACGTATGTTAGCGAGCTGCAGGACACATTTTAAAAAGGTTGGAAACACTTCATTTCAACTCAAAAACATCTCCAAACCTTTCCAAACATTCTCTCAACTTCCAGATCATTTCCTAAGGTCATCTAAACACTAAATTATCCAACAAACACAGGAATTACTGCAGATTTTCCACCGAATCATGCTCTAAAGGTAATATTCTTCATTTTAGTTTTTAAAAGAAGATTTGCTAAGTTTTATCTGAAATTGATGTGAAAAATGGATGTCTTTGGTATGGTTTTCATGGGTTTTAGCTGTAGATCATTAATCTATCAATTAGAAACTACAAAACAGAAGATTTGAGCATGATTTAAGAAATTAGAAATTTGGAAAATTTGAGAAATTCTTAATGTTTGGAAAGATAGATGGTTGTAACAAGTTTGGTTGATGATTAGTAACTGATTCGATGATAGAAAACATCAATTGGCTGGCTTATGAAGAATTGGATATGGAGAAAGCTTACTAAAATGTTGACATTTGGTTGATAATAGGATTTTGATGATTCTAAAGGTAGAATCAATGATAAATTGGTTACGTAATACCATATTTGTACTAAATTACGTACAGGAGGATTTGTACTACGAGTGGAGTGATTTGAGGAATAGTGTTCTTGTCGAGTTTTGCACGTATTTCGAGGTAAGTGTTCTTACGCTAACTAAACAGGTTCATAATTGATTTAGAATTACGTTGATTTAAACAAAATAAAGGTAGTTGTCTTATAATGAAATTCTGAGTTGTTAGATGAATCATAGTGAATATGAGATGTTTGGTTTATGATTGTATTTGTATGTTTTAATTGAAATGGAATGTTCACCTATGTGGTTTACATGATATGTTATAACATGTGTGGTATTCTTATGTTTTGTGTGAGCTGTACCTGTGTGGATATGATTGCTCTGTGTGAGGTATGTTATGTGCGAGTATGAATGTTATTTATATTGATTCCATTCATACATTTGCATATCATATACTGTGTGACTCGAGCCTGTGTGGCAAGAATATGTAGCAACTTTTATGATATTCCTGTGTGGACTTACCTGTGTGGATCAATAGACTGAGCTGTGTGCAGTCTGAAATCTCTCCTGTGTGGTACAGAGACAGTATTTGAGGACTGTGCTGTGTGCGGTCCAGATACCCCAGTCATCCTGTGTGGATTTACATTATCATTGCATATCATACATTTAAATTCATATATGTACAATAGTATGATTTTGATCCTTTGTGGACAATTGGACCTATATGGTTTGTTTTTATATTCCTGTGTTGATGTTAACCTGTGTGGTTAGATAAATGATATCCTGTGTGGATTGTAAAGTTGTGTGCTATTTTCTATCTGTGTTATATGTTTCTTTGGCATACGGGGATGCCTAGGAATAAGATAGATATGTACGTCCTCGTGCTAATTTATGCTTTTCCATGCACATCATTTAAGTTATCAAAGCTAAGAAGACTTACTGAGTATTGTTTATACTCACCCCGCTATTGTTTTAAATGATTGTGCAGATCGTAGGTAGCTGCTGTTACTGGACCACAGAGCTTATCAGTGTTCTCCGACCTTACGTTAGAGGTCAAGCTGCAGTTTTCATTTTTGATATTTTGGATTTGTACAGATGTTGTACATTTGTATGTACACGTAGAATTTTAGTTTGAAATGTTCTCAAACTTATTATGTTTCCGCCATAAAATTTCTAGGATACGAATGTTTTGGGCTGAGATTTTACAAAAAAATGTGTATATATATCTTTTATCCTTTCTCTCTCCTCTTATTTTTCATGTGATTTATTATTATTATAAAAAGATTATTGTTCATTAGGCTAAAAAGGAATTTAAAAATGAGCTTCACACGTTATCTATATAAACCTACGTTAATCTAAATATAACCTACGTTATTTATACCTGGGAAACACTGAAGCATAACGTACATTAATATGGGTTTAAACATACATTAATTTTAGTCCAAAAACCTAGCTTTGGCCGGATTGACACCCTAATGCATATCTAAGATGAATTAATGATCTGGGATGTTTTCCTGAATGTCTTAAACACTTATAAAATTATATGTAGGGAATTGCTAGGCACAAATCTGGCTTCCTGTTACGCGGACACATCCGTATTTAACCAAAGGTTCACTTGCGCATTGAGCATAACAACTATAAGGATTCACTTGCTGAGTATTGTATATACTCACCTTTGTTTTGCTGTGTATATGTGTGCAGAGCGACAGGTACCAGTGACGGGACGACTTTTCGATAGGGCTAGTAGTGCGATACTGAAGAAAGGTTTAGCTCCTAGGGTTTGACTATGATTGGTTTGTATGCTTGCACAAATTATATATGTATATATATATTAGAATTATGAACATGGAATGTAAAACTATTTTCCATTTGCTTCTGCATTTTGAAACATATTGATGTATTGTTCCACTCTAGTTTGTATTTTATGTTTTGGGCAAAACTATGTTCCATTTTCTCTCTCTTATACTCATGTTTTAAAAAGAAAAAAAATAGAGTGCGAATTTCAAGGTTTATTGAAAAATGAGCTTTTGGATTTTGGCGTCACAATAGCTGCACCGCTGACACGAATACTGAGAAAGAATGTTTCTATCCAGTGGAATGAATAATTTCAGCAGAGTTTTGATGAATTGAAACATCAATTGACCACAACTCCAGTTCTTACGATTCCTTTGAGTACAGGAGGATTTTTCATTTATAGTGATGTTTCATACCAATGACTTGGATGTGTATTGATACAAAACAAGAAAGCAGTAGCATATGCCTCTAGACAACTCTGACCATAAGAAACGAATTATCCAGTACATGATTTAGAGCTTGCAGTAGTAGTGTTTTCGCTAAAGATCTGTAGATATTATCTCTATGGCGAGATATTTTAGATTTTTACGGATCATAAAAGTTTGAAATACTTTATGACTACAAAGAACTTAATATGCGACAAAGAAGATGGTTAGAGTTATTGAAAGACTATAATTGCACGATTGAATAACATCCCAGAAAAGCGAACGTGGTTGCTGATGCACTCAATAGAAAATCAAGTGTTGTTACATCTATCTTGCAATTAATACTTATGACCGATTTGATAGCTTTACGAGGCTTGAATACAAAGTTGGAATTAATTGAATTGGGAATTTTAATAGTTAGATTAATGGTTTGACCAATGTTGTTAAGAATGATACAAGCAGCACAAAAATAAGATGAAGAGTGCATAAGAATGATTGAACAGACTAATCAGGTCCATTTCAGTTAGTTGATGAATTGTTGATGATTACAGTTAGAGTATGTGTACCTAATATTGAGGGAATTAGATAGGAGATACTGGATGAAGCACATAATGCTCCATATGTTATGCATCCAAGATTGACAAAAATGTACAATATTCTGAAATAGCATTACTGGTATTCAAACATGAAAAAGGAAGTAGCTAAATTTGTCTCTAGATGTCTGGTTAGTAAACAGGTAAAGGCTGAACATCATGCACCAATAGGAAAAATTCAGCCATGATCGATGCCAATATAACAGTGGGAACGAATCACTATGGATTTTATGGTAGGATTACCACGTATACAGTTGGGTAAAGATGCAGTTTGGGTGATTGTAGATAGACTAACCAAAATTGCACATTTCCTACCGATCAAAATCAGAATCTCTTTAAAGCAGTTAGTATATATGAGAGATAATCTAATTACATGGTATTCCTATTTCCATAGTATTAGATAAATACCCCAGGCTTACTTCTAGAGTTTGGCAAAAATTACAGAGTACAATAGGTATGAAACTGAATTTTAGTACTCTTTTCCATCCTCAGACTGATGGACAGACAGAGAGGACTATACACACACAATAGAGGAGATGCTGAGATCTTGGAATTGGTACATACCATTGATGCAATTTGCTTACAATAATCAATATCCTAGTAGCATTGGTATGGCACCGTATAAAGATCTATTTGGACAGAAATATAAAAGTTTCATATACTGGACAGAGAAGGGGCAGAAATATTTGAAGGACTTGAATTAGTTCAAGAAGTAGTTGAAAAAGTTAAGTCAATCAAGAGTAAGTTGAAAGCTACCCAAGATAGACAGAAGAGTTATTATGATCAGCATAGAAGAGAAATGGAATATAAAACCAAAGAAAAGGTATTTTTAAAAGTTTTACCCAGGAAAAGAGCAATGAGATTTGGGAATAAAAGAAAGTTGAGTCCCAAATATGCTGGACCATATGAGATTATAGAGCGGATTAGTCTTTTAACCTATAGACTTGCTCTGCCTGTAGAGTTAGCACAGGTTCACGATATTTTCCATGTGAGTGTGCTGAGGAGATATAGATCAAATCCTACACATGTTATACCTGAATCAAAAATACAAATTTTGGAAAAACTAACCTATATTGAAGAACCTATACAAATAGTGGATTAGAGAATAAAACAGCTAAGAACCAAATATATTCCAATGGCTAAAATTATCTAGAAACATTATAATCTAGAAGAAGCGACATGAGAGACTGAGGATAGGATGAGAAGCGATAATCCACAGCTATTCACATGTACATTTTATATATTGAGTAATTGCATTTGTATATAAAATATAAAGAAAACAAAAGAATAGAGATAACAAGAGAATACAGATAGAGAAAAATATGATAATAGAGAGATATAGTAACAATTGAGAACAAAAGTGAATTTCGAGGATGAAATTCTTTAAGGGAGAAGATTTGTAACATTTCCATCCTAAAACCTTATTATTAAGTAAATTAAGATGTGATTAGGAAATAATTAGTGAATTTAATAAAGAAAAGAGGTAAAATATAGGTTAAATAGGAATATTATGGTTAAGTTAAGAGTTATATGAATTAAGGATTCAACATAATGAAGTTTGGACGTGAAATCGGCAAGAAAATGGCTGAACAGCACACGGGGGGTGCTGACAACACTAGGGGCATATTGAGGGCATGTTGCTTGGAAAATCAACACGATCCTGTTCAAAAATCAACACGAATGTGCTCATAATGTTTGGCGCGGTCGTGCCAAATTTGGCACGGGGCATGCTGAGGTGCTGAGTGTCCTGAAATGTTGAAAAATTAAGTGACATGTGGAAAATGAAGAATGGAATAATGCGTACTGGGCATGGCACGGTCGTGCTAACCCTAAAAACTATATATATTCTTCATTTTAGCTTAAAACAATCACAGAAAGTAGAAAGAAAATAGGGGAAAAGTGAGAGAAGGCTCATGAAGGAGAGGAATTTAGTAGAAGATCTTGAAAATAGTTATTATATATAGAATTGATCGTAGAATTGAGTAGAGAATTATCTAGTAACATTAAAACGTAAGAATTCAGAGATAATAGCAACTATTTACGATGTTTTCATATATGCGACTTTGAAAAAAGTTAGTTTAAAGTAAGAATTATCATCAATTAATTCTATAGGGGGTTAATAGGATCGAATAAGAGCACACATATGAGTATATATATTGTCAATGGATTTTTATAGTACAATTCGTATATGTTATTATAAGATGATAGAGCAGGAGAGCCAGATAGGATACGAGTACCCGCAGGTCTGAGTATTTCAAATGACAGGTGAGTAGTCTAACTCACTTAAATTATGAATTTATATATGAATTGAATTAATTGATCATATTTGATGATTGATAGAAAATATGAATCGTATAATATAATACGGAAATAATATGTAGATATATGAAAATAAATTGCATACAGGTACATACATAAAGAAAAATAGACATGTAAGTTATAATGGTTTATAATCATACTATGTTATAAGATGATATGATATGATGTGGAATGTTATTATACTATGATATGATAGTATATGATATGAAATATGATGTATATAGTTATATATGTGTATATGATATATGATAAGGTATTGGCAAGGTGGTATGACATGACAGGAGATGATACATGATATTGTATTGGTATGATTATATGATATGACAGAATATGATATATGATATGGTAGTAGTGATGATTGGATTGGTGATTTATGATTGATCACAGAGAGAAAGTGGAGAGGAAGTGGAGAGGAAGATTGTATAGTATATAGTTACAGTTGTTTATATTGCATGCTCTAATGAGAGATTTCTTAATACAGTGTTACTGATATATGATGTTTATCTCATATGATTGCAGGATATAAATATGATTACTTGATTACATATTATAGAAGAATATATGAAAGCTAAATTGATTACAAAAGAAAGATTGATATATTCACCTTTATCGAATTAATATGATAAGATGAAAGATGAAAAGATTTTATTATATTCATTGAGCCTGCAACTTATGCAACGGTGATTTTTATTTTAGGACCCGATAGCTAGTAGGATTAGCTTTTCATACTATTCAGGTGGGTTAAGTGCTACTCCTGCACTTTCTCTCTCTTCACCAACCAACAGATAGGAGTGGATATGTTAGACATTTGCATGTTGTGTGTATTTGGTTAGGATATGTAAAGTTATGTTTGATGTTTAGTTTTTTGAGATGATGTTTGATGTTGGTTAATTTTGAGTTGATATATATATGAGTTCTAATGTTGCTTGTTGAAATGGTACAAGTTATAAAGTATGGAAAATACTAAACGAATGTCAGAAGTGATATTGTTGATGATGATTGATATAATTAATAAAGTCTGAGAAATGTATAAGTATAAGATAAAATGGGTAGATTGACTAGGTTGATTTCAACTTGCATTAAGTCAACACGGGCCCTGCCTAAATGACACGTTGGCTGTGTTGAATGAACCTAAGTCGTGCTGAATCAACATGAGATCGTCCCCATGGGAGTGTTGATCCACACGAGCCGTGCTCATACAAACTGCAAGCAAAACGGGTCGTGCTCATGCACTATCTCAATTACATTCTCATTTTACTATTCAATTGACCAATGATACTTTATTAACAGATAAGAGTGAGAATACGACATGATAAAAGAAAATTTTTTAAAATATACGATTTGTATTGGTTAATTATATGATTAGAAACGTAATAAGTATAGGATGTTTTACAAATGCTTATTTGTGGGGTGCCATAAAGAGACTAAGGTATACTAGTTCTATAATCATAGTGAGAACAAAGTGTTTGTTGCTGGGACTGCAGTGTTTCAAAAGAAAGAATTTATTCTTAATAGAAATAGTAGGAGCAGTGTATAATTTAAGGTTGTGCAAGAGGGTGTAGATGCACAAATTCCTATAGAGGATAGTGAGAAGATTGACTCAACTCCATAAACAGTTACAGAATAAGAGCCCATTAATAAGTGCCTAGAAAATTAGGTAGGATGTGTCAGGAACCCAAGAGGTATGGGTTCAGTGTAACTGACAAATAAGATATCACGATCATTGATCATGATGAACCTGATTCTTACCAAGAGGCCATGAAGAGTCCTAATTTGGAAAAATGGCAAAAGGCCATGAAATCCAAAATGCAATCAATGTGTGATAATCAAGTTTGGGACATAATTGATCCACCTAAAGGTGTTAAGGTAATTGAATGTAAATGGATCTTCAAAGAGAAGGCAGGAGGTATCTTCAAAGGTAGACTAGTGGCGAAAGTTTTTAAATAAGTTCATGGTATTTACTATGACAAGACATTTTCACCAATAGTTATGCTCAAATCCATTAGGATTTTATTTGCCATAGATGCATATTTGGACTATGAGATATGGAAAATGGATGTCAAAATGGCTTTCCAAAATGGAAATGTCCTCGAAGATTTTTACATGAAACAACCTGAGGGATTTGTCAATCCTAAAAATCCTAATAAGGTATGCAATCCTAAAAATCCATTTACAGGCATCCAAAAGTTGGAATCTTCATTTTGATGAAACCATTAAACATTTTGGATTCACCAAGAAGAAAGATGAGCCTTGTGTATATCAAAATTCAGTGGATGTGTAGTAGTGTTCCTTGTGTTATATGTTGATGACATCCTACTCATTGGAAACGACATTTTAGCATTGCAACAAGTTAAGCAATGGTTAAATTTATGTTTCTCAATGAAGGACTTAGGGGAAGCCAAGGTTATACTTGGTATAAGGATCTATAAAGATAGATCATGGCATCTCTTAGGACTAAGAAAAGAAAAACACATACGATACTGAGGTGGTTTAGCATAGAACAATCCAAAAAGGGATTGTTGCCCTTACAGTAAGGGAAAGTTCTCTCTAAGAAGGACTTCCCATCCTCTAGAGAAGAGAGAGAACATATGAATAGAGTCCCATATGCATCAACAATAGGATCTATTATGTACGTTATACTATGTACTAGGTTGGATGTTGCTCATGCACTGAGTATAACCAGTAGGTTGCAGCAGGATTTACAGAGATCCACTAGTTTGAATTAAAATAATTCTTAAGTACTTAAGAAGGAATAAAGACTTATCCTTAGTGTATGAAGGTCAAGAAGAGCTCAATGTTATAGGCTACACTGATGCTGCGACCCCGATTTGTAAGGACGATTCAAGAGGTGCAATCAATATGTATATTCTTGTTGAATGAAGGAGCTATAGTTGGAGGAGCTCCAAACATAGCACAGTGACAGATTCTACAACATAAGTTGATTATATAGCAATGTTTGGGGCGTTAAAGAAGCTGTTTGGATTAAAAGTTCATTACAGGACTAGGAGTTCTCCCATTTATCCTATATCCTTTAGAGATTTTGTGTGATAATAATGCAGCTATTGTACAGGCCAAGGAGCCCAAAAATCACTAACGATCCAAACACATAATCCAGAAGTGCCATCTCTTTTGAGAGATCATCGATAGAGGAGATGTGAAGTGATCAAGGTTTTGGGTGAAGTAAAAACTACAAATCACTATGGAAATTCAAAAAATATATTTACAAATCACTGCGAACAAAAAATTCAACATTTTTATGTTATATAATTCACAAAAAAACTACAAAAGATAAAACACAATCCACTTATGAACTAAGTTCGGTTTTGTTAAAACTTGTTCATGATAATTTTTTTATAAATACAAATTGTCTACAAGTCATATACTTTTTAATTTAGAAAGAAAAATGCATATTTTTGTTCATATGTTCTACAATATAATGTTTCA
Organism: Breynia disticha f. nivosa; assembly: GCA_948193385.1. Taxonomy (NCBI): domain Eukaryota; kingdom Viridiplantae; phylum Streptophyta; class Magnoliopsida; order Malpighiales; family Phyllanthaceae; genus Breynia; species Breynia disticha. The sequence goes on along the minus strand of CANYCX011561557.1, from coordinate 5,115 downwards.
ACAATTAAAAGTGTTTAAACATGTCTACAAGTCATTTTTTATTTGAAAAAATGTATCTATTTACATATGCTTTTTATATTATGTATCAACCTTATCAACAAAATGAGAAGATTTAAAAGACATAATTTATAAAAGCAACAGATGTTATAGTTTTATTGTTCATATATGCTCATAACTAATGGTCATGTGTACTTGCTAAAAAATCGAGATGTACAGCACAAATAGGAAACCAACCACTTGCTAAAAATCAGGAAATTCAAACGACACGATCTATAAAAAGAACAGATATTTACAGTATTCATTATTGTTCATTATTGTTCATACATGGAGAGAGAAAGAGTAAAAATTGTTTTAGTTTGGTTAGAGTTGTATAGGAAAGGAAAGATAGTAATTAAAGCAAAAAATTCGACACTTTTTTTTAAATGGACAGTTGGAATAATTTTGATATTTTTAAAGAATCAAAACCATAATCGGGCATATATACTCTTTTAAAACCATAAAGGGTATATACACAAAAGATAAAATATAGCTGGACATTCTTACATAATGAAACATAAAAGTGGGTAATTGACATAATTTTATGAATAATTTGTAAAGTTTAAAATACAAAAAATCATAGGATATGTGTGAGGATTTTGAGAAGTATCCCTTTTTTAATTTATTTTAACTGGGGTAATGTTGGTACTTACAAATTGACTTCAAGGAGGACTCTCCATTGTGGTTCTTCACAAACTTGTCATTGAGCTTCTTATCGAGCTACCTGTAAGCTTTTGAGTTAACATCTAGTTTGGATTCAGCTCGTTCAAATTGTTCGCAAACATGCTCGATTGTAAATAAACTGAGCTAGATTGTAAACGAACCGAGCTCAAACAAGATTTTACAAAATTCAAATTTGAGCAGCTTTTGAACAACATAGTTAATTTACAATCCTAGAGGTTAAATTGCCTATATGTACACCCTTCATTCAATATTCGTTTTTCTCTCTCAAACTCATATTTTATCTAGGGAAAAAAAATTTTGTGCACTACAAATTCTTTTCACAAAATTTTTTAGCACCAAAAAGTGAATGCTTACATTTTTTATTCCAATGATTCAAACACATCGAACAAAAACAAAAATACCCAGATGAAATATTCAATCCTATAGTGAATCATTAACATGAATTTTTTTATTTTTAAGTTAATCTCTCTTTCAATATTAATAAATTTTATTTTTGAAAGAATAATTTAGTCAGCGTATGACATTGGAATTAGAAAATTTATATATTTAAGTTTAGGGACTTAATTATTGGTTATTTGGTATAAGGATTAGGTTAGAAGCATTTCAGGTTTAAGGACTAAAACTTAGTTTGATCCAAAAGGTGCTTATTCATCAAGTGGTGCCTCAAGTTCTACAAATAGAACTCATTCCTCCCTCATTCCAACACACAATTTTGATTTCTCAATTAAACTTCTAGAGAGAAAAGTGAGATGTAATTTTCTCCCTCTAGATTAGGTCGATCAAAATTTATTATACAATTTTTTTGTTTTAACATTATTCTATATGTGTTATAAAAAAATAGAGATAATTGACTTAATCGCGAAAATGGTCTCTGAAATTCACGAGATCAAATTTCTGAATTCTCTTAAAGAAAGCCTAAAAAAGAAAAGATTTCGACCTTTAGTCCAAGAGACATAAATGGTGTTATGGATCAATTTTGTAAAATCTATTATTAAATCTAGAAACTAGTATGGAAAGGAGGATTTCATTTAGGAAATGATCAAAGGAAGATGTTGGAAGTTGCAAAATGTATTTTTTATGAAAGGGTTTTTACAAAGTTTTGGTTTGGAGGGATATAAGAAAATATAGATAATGTGTATTGAGTAGTTAAAAATGATTCAACAAAATACACATATATGGACTATTTCTTGATTTTTATGACAAGTATGGAAATAAAAGGAGTGAAATTTAGTGATAGTCCTAAGTTTATGAAACTTAGAAGTGATTGCTATATTAGGCAACTATGTCTTGAGAAAAAAGGACTTCTACAAACAATGTTTGCGTTACTTCTTTTAGGTTAGGTTAACTCAGTTCATGCCTAAATCCTTTAAAAGAATTAATGTGATTAATTTAGAATTTGAGGATGAGGTTATGTAGGGGTAATGAAAAAGGGTCATATTATTATATATTACAATAATGTTTGTAATAATTGTGTTCTTATATGTTGGGCATGTGAGTTGTGATGAAATTATATTAGTTATGATTTTATTGGATGCAATAATTATGTTTGTGTAATTAATTAATAATGTTTATATTTTTTTTCAAGATTGTAACCCTAGTTAAATCATATCCTTTATAACTATTGCAATTGATTTGTGCTTGCTATGAATTAGAATTTATTTTTTATGATTGATGCTTTGCTAGATTAGTATTTTAGAAACATAAAACTGTAGCATCTTATCATGTGATTTTAAAGCTTGTTTTACGCTATTTTATTGACTTAGTAAGACAAATAGAGTAAATAATAAATTAGTATTGCCCAAATAGAAACTTATAGTTGCATATTTTGTTTTTCCATAGAGTTAAAACATAATGATAGCTTCAAATGTTATAGTGGCTAAGTTGAATAAAGACTTGAAATTGAATAGAGAGAACTATGAAGTTTGGTCCATGAAAATTCAATATGTCTTGGAGGAGCAAGATGCCATTGGTCTCATATTAGAAACTATTAATATTCCTCTAGCTGGGAATGGACCAAGTTATGTTAGGGCACTTGAGACCTATCAAATGTGGAGAAAGAAGAGCAGTTCTGTAAGAATCATCATACTTATTGCTATGGATGTTGACCTTACTAAGAAATTCCATAAGTATGAGAACACTACCAAATTTTGGGATGCTTTAAAGGAAAAGTATGGTGGAATAAGTTTAACCAAATTGTGTTCCTTGACCATTAAGTCTAATACTTACAAGAAGAGGCCCGACCATACAATGAAGCATCATTCACATGAAATGGAAAACATGATCTCAATATTGCAGGATTGTGGTCATGTACTTAGTGAGGAGCAGAAGATTCAAGTTGTTATCTATTCTTCACCTGATGGATGGGAGCATATGAAGCTCCATCTTATTCATTCTCCTAAAATTAGACTGTTTGATGACACACTTAAAGAAGACCGCTTGGCCGCATTGAATGTAATGCCAGAAGTGAACTTTTCGAGTTCAAGTTCATCTAAGCATTTTAAGAAAAGGAAGAATAAGAAGAATCTTCTAAGGATAAGGTCGATGAGAAGACTCTGTAAGTGAATGTTAAGGCTCCCAAGAAAAAGGGAAAGAGAAAGCTGAATCTTGAGAAGATTCAATGCTACAATTGTCGAAATAAAAGTCATTTTGATAGGGATTTGAAAATTTCCAAAGGCTAAGGTACATGATTCATCATTGAGTATCATTTATGCATATGTATGTAGTAATGTTTTCTTAGTGGAAAGCAATTCAATTTGGGTGATTGATTTAGGATCCACCGACCATGTAACAAGGGACCGTGAGTCCTTCCTAGAATTTTGTCTAGTTTCTATAGGAACAAAATGGATTTACATGGGCAACAATAGTAGAGAGGAATTTCTTGGAATTGGCACTTGCAAGATAGTTCTAAAAAGTAGGAGATCGCTCTCACTGGAAGATGCCCTTTATGCTCCTACAATTTGACAGAATTTATTCTTTATAATAACATTGATGAAACTTGGATTTAGAATGTGTTTTATGGATAATAATTTTGTACTTTTCATGAACAATGTATATTATTGTTGTGGATAATTATTGAATGGTTTTATTTCAATAAGTTTGAGTTATAATAATTATATTTTTTCCTTTGTTGCATCTACTTCTAATGCACTAGAAGTTGATTTAAAATTATGGTATGTGATACTTAGTGACATCGACAAGAATCATTTTAAATGATTATCCAAAACATGATTGCTAAGTGATTTTAAGAGCATAGAATTACCTACCTATGAACATTGTTTACAATGGAAATTAACTAGAAAACTGTTTGGTAAAGCAACTAGAGCCATATTTCCATTACAATTAATTCATTTTAATGTTGTTGGAATTTCTACGTGTTAAACAGATTATGGAAGAAGAAAATACATAAGAAAACATTCAAAACTCAGCCAAGAATCTCACCAAAAATTGAATTAACATTATATATGGACTAAAGATTAAACTAGCTACATAAAGGTTCAATCTTTATGAAAGACAAACATGTACCTTTCTTCCTTAAGTTTTCCCATGTATATATATACTGCCTTCGAATACTCTGAGACAACCTTCATGACACCCTTAAAGAATCCTACACGTGATTCCTCTACAAAACTTACACACAGATTAGTGGAATAGTGCACTATCATGTAGGGGAATTCGAATCACCTTAATGTTTGTTAATCGGATCAAGATATTACGAAACAAATGGCACCACATTGATCATTCCCTATGATCATCCCTTGGATATCTTGTTTTCTTAGAGAAAATCCTCATCAAGAATAAAAATCTTGATTCTTCATGAGTGGCCACAGAAAAATGAGAGGAGGAAGAGGTAGACGAGTAGTTTTTGTTATGTTGATTAGTTTTATTTAGAAGAACGAGTTTTGTCCTTTTAAAATACTTAACCAACAATCCTAACTAAATTAGGATTATGTTAAGCGTTTAATTTAAATACAAATAATTTATTTCTCTCTCTTTTGCCATGTGTATAAAATAAATAAAAGAAAATTTCTTTTATGTTATCTTATATTGTCTTGTCTTAATTTAAGATAAGCCTTCCTTGTTTTTCTTCACTTTATCCTCTCACATGTCTTAATTTAAGACATCATATTTAATTAATAATCTTTGTCTTAAAATCATTTAAGAAATGATATATTATGTTTTTCATCCATCTTGGGCCCAATTACCAAAAAGGCCCAAATGCTCGATTCGGTCTGACAGCCAGACTTTGACCTAAGATAAAAATCCAAAGATACCTTTTCTGATGTTTTGTTATACATGTGTGATTTAAAGGACTATTTAATAAAGGCAATGAGTTTATTAATTCATAAATCATAGGTGGTCTCTAGTAAGACATTATGATAATCCAAAATTAAATAG